>CM035166.1:55986684-56283329 GCA_020205615.1 Panax quinquefolius | reverse complement strand
ATAACTATTTGTTCACATGTGTGTACTATTGATTCACATGCATGTACTATTAGGGAGGTGGTGCAAGATTGATAATACTTGCATTTGACTAAATTAAAATGGAGGTATAGATGAAGATACTATACTATAATTATTTTTTTCACATGTATAGAACTATTGATTCACATGATTGTATTATTGATTCACATGATGTACTATTAGGAGAGGTGGTGCAAGTTTGATAATACTTACACGACTAAATTAAAAATGAAGGAAAAGATGAAGGTATTATACTAGAATATTTCAAGCCCCAAAACGTGCAATTATTGAAACTATATTTTCCTATAAATAGAAGCTCATTCTTCTTTCATTCTCACCAATTCACTAAGACTCATAAGAGCAATTATAGAAAGAGAAGCTTTAGAGAGAAAGTAGAAGAGAAGTCTGCTACCTCACTATTCCAGTATCCAGTCTTCTTCTGAGGCAAGGGATATTATTTTTTTCAGTATTCATAAGGAATAATATTTTCTTTCATACTTTGTAGTATGTGAGTAATATTATTTCATCTCAGATTCTCGATTATACCCTCATTTGGTTAAAGTATTGCTTCTATACTCCATGAAATTAGTAGAATATATCCTTGAAATTTGCGCTTCATCTAGTATCGCTTCACAAGGATATTTTCCTCACACATCTTGTTAAATTTTAAGCTTTTCATGCCGTAGTATTGTCCATGAGTAGTATTCATTTTACTATTCTTATTCATAAAAGTACTATTCATGAGGTACTATTCACAAAGTACTATTCACTGTACTATTCACAAAGTACTATTCACGAGTACTATTCACAAAGTACTATTCATGGGGTATTATTCCCAAAGTACTATTCATGGGGTACTATTCACCCGGGGAATTATTCATGACAAAAATTGATTTCTTTGCTGTCCAAATCATTTTTGATATAATATTATTCTTGAATTTTACTCCACAAAGCAAAGATCATGTTGACAATTTGGACATTATTGAAATTCGGATAAATTAAATTATAAATCATTAAAAATTTATCCTTTGCTTTCTTTTAATTGAATTCTTATATCATTGTCATCATCCTCATGCTTATATGTGATAAAAGTCATACGTGGCTTACGTGCATAGATGTACTATTGATTGGTATGATTATGACCATGGATTATTCTAAGATAATCATGACCGTAATGTTACAAATGATGTGGTAAGAATCCTCATCGCCCGTAGTGCATTGATGGCAATTAGTTGTTGGTATGATTATGACCAAGGATTATTTGGTATAATCATGACCATTGATGATTACATGAATATCCTCGCCCAGAAAGGCATGGATGATTTGATGATGTGGTTTATTTATTAAGCTGAGTCTCAGCGATAAAATTGATGATAAACTTTTTAAATCATAGAAGATAGTAGATATCATGCTCTACTTGACTCTTCTAATGGATTGCTTGTTCCGCTGCAGTTAAACTTGATGTTTATTATATTTTATCAGTTTAACACTGTTGAAGGCTAACGATAATTTATTCTGCATTATCTTAGTCATAATATTTCTTACTGGGCTAGTTGAGCTCACCCTTTTGTTTTCATTGTTCTCTTTAGGAAATGAGAATATAGCTGGGACTAGTCGGGGAACAGAGTGACAGTCCAGATGTTTGCATTAGTAGTCCTCACTATTCAGTGAAATAGTGTGATAATAAATGTAATAAGGACTCTATTTGAGTTTGAATACTGTCTAGAAGACAATATTCGTATTAAAACTCTCAGCTTATGTTTTGTCATATTTTACACGACATTTGTATAATTAAGTTGTATTTGAATTTTGTACCATGTATTTGGCAACTCAAGATGGGTGATGTATACCTATTTGGGGGCATCACAGTTGGTATCAAAGCTTAGGGATATGATCCCGGCTGAGATGTGAGACAAGAACTAGTAGGAGGGGAGACACGGGGAATTCCTTCGCTAGTATAACCTACCTAAGTTTATTTGGTATTAAATTGGTCGGTCAGAGTATAGGGATAATATGTGACATGTCAATTAACCCTTATTTTGTGGCAGTATTTGAAAATGGCATCCAAAAATGTTGAGATAAACAATGAAGCACATAAGACCGTTGAGTCACAAACGATCAATACCCAAGATAATGTGCATCAGGATGGCAATAATCCTCAGGAAAACAACAACGCTGATCAAATGATGAACGATAGGATGTTCAGAGGCTTTATGCAATTCATGCAACATCAGGCAAGAACGACTCCTGTTCAAAATGCTGGTGGAAACACTGGAAACTCTCGGACGGTCAGCGCTAAACAGTTCAAGGAGCTGGGACCACCGGAGTTTATTAGAGAACCAAAACCACTTAAGGCAGAGACGTGGATAAAGCAGATCAGAAAGATATTTGATGTCTTGAGATGCTCCGAGGAGCAAAAGGTTCCCTTTGCCACCCTCATATGTCAGGAGAGGCAGACATCGGTGGGAATCAGAAGCATACTCAAACCGCGCCAGACTGAAGATGTCTTGGGAGAAATTCCAAGAACTGTTCAGCGACAAGTACTTTCCCGAAAGTATTCATCACATGAAGGAGGTAGAGTTTATCAAGCTGGAGCAAAACAATATGACCGTGTGATAGTACGAAGCTAATTTTGCCGAGTTATCCCGGTTTAGGTCCCACTTGGTTGATAATTAGGAGAGAATGACGCAGATGTTTCTAAGAGGTTTGAAACCTAAGATACGTCAATACTTAATTTCTCACAAACTGTGTTTGTATTCAGATGTTGTAAATAAGGCTCAATTATTGGAGCACGATAATGAGTTAACCCAACCAAGAGAGTGCAGCCGATAAATCGATAATACCAGTGGTAGTAGTCATCGAAGCAGTGATAACAAATGTGGAGGGAATCAACATGCTAGAAATGGTAACCACTTCGGTGGTAATCATGGCCAAGATAATAGAAGTGGAAATTTGAAGAAGAGGAAATTCAATAATGATGGAAAGATGTCAGCACCAACACTTGTTGTTAAGGAAGGAGAATGATCCTTCCATCAGATGTATGTTACAAATGCGAGGGAGGGACATATCATCATCCAAATCACGCATGCAACAATCCAAGGCATGTTACAATTATGGAAGATAAGGTCACCTACCCCTATTTTGTCATGCACCGAAGTCAAGTCCAGCTAGGATAGAGGCATCAAAGGCCGTCCCAGACAAGAAAAAACCGGTAGTTCAAGGCAGAGCGTTTGTCGTAACCTCTCAAAAAGCGAGGAATCCGTACGAGGTGATCACAGGTAAGCTAATCATAAACTCTAGCGAAGTATATACCTTATTTGATACCGATTCTACCCATTCTTTTATTTATCCTACTTGCGCTCAACGTTTAAATTTAACTCCAGAGAAATTACACTTTGATTTATCTGTTGAAACTCCGTTGGGAGAAACCTTCATTACATCCACTGTTTATAAGTCTTATTTGATTCAAACCAGTAACCGCACATTACATGTCGATCTTATCTCATTGAAAATACTTTCATTTGATGTGATTTTAGGGATTGATTGGTTAACTACTCATCATGCTAAAATCAATTATTTTCGTAAGGTTGTTAGCTTTCATATTCCTAACCAACCTATTATGCGAATTCAAGCAACCAAACCACTAAAGTCAATCACTGTCATATCAAGCCATAAAGTTATTCGATTATTGAAAAACGGATGTCAAGCTTTCTTAGCCCATGTCACGGATTTAAATAAAAATACGTCAGATTTTAATGATATATCTATTGTTAATAAATTTCCTGACGTATTCCTTGAAGAACTTCCTGGCCTACCCCCAGAGTGTGAAATCAAATTTTGTATCAACCTTGAACCCGGTACAAAACCCATTTCTAAAGCCCCGTATCGAATGGCTCCTATTTAACTTCAGGAGTTAAAAACTCAACTCCAAGAATTATTAGACATCAGTTTCATTCATCCTAGTACGTCTCCTTGGGGTGCTCCTGTTATATTCGTGAAGAAGAAAGATGGAAGCATGCGACTTTGTATTGATTATCGAGACTTGAATCATGTCACCATCAAAAATAGGTACCCGTTGCCTCGCATTGATGACCTGTTTGACTAGTTGCATGGCGCCAAATTCTTTTCAAAGATCAATATTCGTTCTGGATATCATCAGTTGAAGATTAAAACTGATGACATTCCAAAGACTGCTTTCAGAACTCGATACGGGCATTACGAATTCCTATTCATGTCATTTGGATTGACTAATGCTCCTGCTGCCTTCATGGATATGATGAACCAAGTATTCAAGGAATATTTGGATCACTTTGTGGTCGTCTTTATTGATGACATCCTCATATACTCCAAAAGTTGTGAAGATCATGAGCAACACTTGAGGCTGATACTCCAAAATCTTCGTGAAAATAAGTTATATGCCAAGTTGAAGAAATGCGAGTTCTGGCTTGAGGAAGTAGCATTCTTTGGGCACATAATATCAAATCAAAGAATATCTATTGACCCGGCAAAGATTGAAGCAATTCAAAGCTGGGAGCAACCTAAGTTAGTAACCGAAGTACGTAGCTTTCTTGGCTTAGCTGGTTATTATCAGAGGTTCGTAGATTGGTTTTCTCGAATCACTACTCCATTAACTCAGCTGACTTGGAAAGATACAAAATTCGGTTGGAGCGAGAAATGTGAGAAGAGTTTTCAAGAACTCAAGAGGAGACTCATTTCAGCACCTCTTCTGACAATACCATCTGGCTAGGAAGGATTTGTCATCTATAGTGATGCTTCAGGCAAAGGGTTAAGATATGTTCTCATGCAACATGGGAAAGTCATAGCCTATGCCTTACGACAACTCAAAGAATATGAGAGGAATTATCCTACTCATGATCTAGAGTTGGCAGTTGTCATTTTTGCGCTTAAGATTTGGAGGCTGTACCTGTATGTAGAGAAGGTGGAGATATATACGGATCCTCAAATATTTCTTCACTCAAAATGAACTCAACATGCGGCAACGACGTTGGCTTGAGTTGTTAAAAGATTACGATCATACCATTCAATACTATCTTGGAAAAGCGAACGTAGTAGCTGACACATTGAGTAGAAGATCGTATGCGGGTACGAGTGTGATATTGTCAATGTACATGCCCATTTTGTATGACTTACAAAGGATGGAGATAGAGTTAAAGACTCCATGGACCCATGTGATGATGGCAAATATACGAGTAGAACCGACTTTAATCGATAAAGTAAAAGCTTCTCAAGCTACAGACCTGGAGCTGATGCGTATGAGGAAGAAAGTGCAAGAAGGTGCTATTCCAGAAGTAAGAATCGATGAAGAAGGAATAATTCGAGTCAACTCCAGACTTTGTGTTCCTAACGATTCTAACTTGAAGTATAAATTCATGATGGAGGCGCACAACACATCGTTTGCAATCCATCCTGGGAGTACCAAAATGTATCGTGATCTCAAGGTGTCTAACTTGTCAATGAGTCAAGGCGGAGCATAAAGTGCCAAAAGGTCCATTGAAACCACTTGAAATTCCATAATGGAAGTGGGAGCACATTACCATGGATTTCGTTACTGGTCTTCCCAAGGTTTCTCAAGGCATAGATGCGATTTGGGTCATTGTTGATAGATTGACCAAGTTTGCTCATTTTTACCGACACGAGAAACTTATACACTTGAACGTCTTGCTCGTATGTACATAAACGAGATTGTAAGATTGCATGGTATGCCAGTATCCATAGTTTCTGATCGAGGCCCAAGATTCAGTTCACGATTTTGGGTTAGTTTGCAAAAAGCTATGGGCACAGATTTACGATTTAGTTCTGTATATCATCCTCAAACGGATGGGCAGTCGGAGAGAACTACTCAAACTCTTGAAGTTTTATTTAGTCTCTGTGTCCTTGACTTCAAAGGAAGTTGGGACAAGTTCTTACTATTGGTGGAGTTTTCCTATAACAACAGTTATCAAGCAGGTATTGGCATGGCTCCATTTGAGGCGTTGTATGGAAGAAAGTGTCATTCTCCAGTATGCTGGGATGAGGTGGGTGAAGCAGCGTTGTTGGAACCGGAGTTGGTACGTATGACTACGAAAAAAATTCAAACGATCCGACAACGTATAAAAACCTCAAAAGATCGGCAAAAGAGTTATGTTGATCTTCATCGAAAGGACGTAGAATTCAATATTGGAGATCATGTGTTGTTACGTGTTGCTCCATGGAAAGGAGTTACGAGATTTGGAAAGAGAGGAAAGCTCAATCCTCGATTCATTGGCCCGTTTTTAATCCTCGATCGAGTAGGAACTATGGCCTATAGACTTGCCTTACAACCAAGTATGTCTCGTGTTCATAACGTTTTTCACATATATATGTTACGTAAATATGTGAAAGACCCGAACCACATTATTGAATTAGAACCGGACGAGATAGTGGAAGATTTAACGTATGAAGAGGTACCAGTTAAAATCTTGGATAAGAAGGATCATATTCTACGCTCCAAGGTTATACCTCAAGTCAAAGTTTTGTGGAGAAACCACGATGTTGAGGAAATGACCTGGGAGTTAGAATCTAAAATGAAGTCAAGGTATCCTCACCTCTTCGATATAACATGTACGCACCCTAATTTCGAGGACAAAATTTAATAAGAAGGGGAGGTTGTAAGACCCCAACTTTTATGAATAAAGATTAATTTTTCTCGAAATATATTTTTGAATATTATGGTGTGGATTTGATATAATGTTATAGTTATGGGTATTATTTATAAATTTTGCAAAGTAAGCAAGTGGTTATATAATATTTAATTGGTCGGAGAATATTCGTTTTAACAAGGAATATTCGTACGACGACACAATCATTGGTGGACCCCACAATGGAAGTATTGTCGTAATTAGAAAATGACAAAATTATCTTTTTATAAATAACGACGAAAGTTTTACCGTTAAACTGTTGAACTACCCAGTGGTAAAAGTACAGTAATACGCGTGGTTGTATAGTAGCACACGATATTGATTATTGATGCTTACGTGAGAAGTAACTCAGTTATAGTCAATTATTGCTACAGTAATTGCTGTATAATATCTCTCATATTATTGATTCAATTATTGACACAATATCATCTGCATAATATTTATTATTATTAAATCAATAATTGAGACGATAAAGTTATTCATATTATTATTGTCAATATTAACAATGTCTAGAAAGTTCTGTCGATGAGAGGTTTGGTCATCTAATTGCGCGCCAATAAAGAGAAATCCTTATAGGAATGCCCGCTCTTTCTTGGGAATGATCTAGTTGTTAAATATTGTGAGTTATAATATTAATGATGAATAAGTTCGTGTTGATTAAAGATTAAATTGATATTTCCATTGTGTTGAGATTATTAGTGTTAGTGGAAATTGACATCTATTCCGATAATAATTGATGTCTGGAGGTTATATTGACCAATCGGGTAATTAATTGGATAAATGAGCAATTAATTGCTATTAATTAACATACTTATAACTATTTGTTCACATGTGTGTACTATTGATTCACATGCATATACTATTAGGGGAGGTGGTGCAAGATTGATAATACGTGCATGACTAAATTAAAAATGGAGGTATAGATGAAGATAGTATACTGTAATTATTTTTTTCACATGTATAGAGCTATTGATTCACATGATTGACCTATTGATTCACATGATGTACTATTAGGGGAGGTGGTGCAAGTTTGATAATACTTGCAGGACTAAATTAAAAATGAAGGAAAAGATAAAGGTATTATACTGTAATATTTCGAGCCCCAAAACGTGCAATTATTGAAACTATATTTTCTTATAAATAGAAGCTCATTCTTCTTTCATTCTCACCAATTCACTAAGACTCACAAGAGCAATTATAGAAAGAGAAGCTTTAGAGAGAAGCTTTAGAGAGAAAGTAGAAGAGAAATCTGCTACCTCACTATTCCGAGATCCAAATTCTTCTTCCGAGGTAAGGATATTATTTTTCCAAGATTCATAAGGAATAATATTTTCTTTCATATACTGTAGTATGTGAGTAATATTATTTCATCTCGTATTCCTGATTATACCCTCATTTTTTTAAAGTATTGCTTCTATACTCCGTGAAATTAGTGGAATATCTTTGAAATTTGCGCTTCATCTAGTATCGTTTCACAAGGATATTTTCTGCACATTCTTGTTAAATTATAAGCTTTTCATGCCGGAGTATTGTCTATGAGTAGTATTCATTTTTACGATACTATTCACAAAGTACTATTCACGAGGTACTATTCACAAAGTATTATTCACAGGTACTATTCACAAAGTACTATTCACGGGTACTATTTACAAAGTATTATTCACGGATTACTATTCCCGAAGTACTATTCATGGGGTACTATTCACTCAAGTACTATTCACCTGGGGAATTATTCATGACAAAAATTGATTTCTTTGCTGTCCAAATCATTTTTGATACAATACTATTCTTGAATTTTACTCCAAAAGCAATATCATGTTGATAATTTGGACATTATTGAATTCTGAATAAATTAAATTATAAATCTTTAAAAATTTATCATTTGCTTTCTTTTAATTGAATTCTTATATCATTGTCATCATCCTCATGCTTATATTGTGATAAAAGTCATCAGTGGCTTACGTGCATAGATGTACAATTGATTGGTATGATTATAACCAGGGATTATTAGGTATAATCACGATCGTAATGTTATAAATAATGTGGTAAGAATCCTCCTTAACCTGTAGTGCATTGATGGACAGTTGTTGGTATGATTATGACTAGGGATTATTAAGTATAATCATGACCATTGATAATTACAGGTGGATGAATATCATTGGCGCGTAGTGCGAGGATGATTCGATGATGTGGTTTATTTATTAGTGAGTCTCGTGATAAAATTGATGATAAACTTTTTAAAGCATAGAACTTGATAGTAGATATTAATGCTCTGCCAACGATAATTGCTCTAACTTTAATAGATTCTTTAGTTAATTCACCTTTGTTTGATTAAACTTGATGTTTATTATATTTAAATGTAATAAGGATCGTTTTTGAATATTGTCTAGAAGACTATATTGAAGGCTAAAACGATAATTTATTTTGTTATTACTTTAGTCATAAATATTTCAATTTTGTACCATGTATTGTGACTCAAGATAGGTGATGTAAACATATTTTCATAGTTGGTATCAAAGCTTAGGATATAATCCCCGGACGAGATGAGGAGACAAGAACTAGAGGGGAGACACGTAATGTGACGCCCAAAATAGGTAGTACATCACCCATCTTGTGAAATACATGGTACAAAATTCAAATACAACTTAATAATACAGTTTGAAAAATATGACAAAACATAAACCGAGAGTTCTAATAATTATTATCTTCTAGAAAAGATTCAAAGTCAAATGGAGTCCTCAATACATTTATTATCACACTATTTCGCTGTATAGTGAGGACTACTAATGCTATCATGAACTCACACTCCGCTCCCTTTTAGTCCCAAATTTATATTCTCATTTCTTCAAGAGAATAATGAAATCAAGGGTTAGCTCAACTAGCCCAAAGAAGAAATATTATGACTATGATAATGCGTAATCAATTATCGTTAGCCTTCAAAAAGTGTTAAACTGATAAAATATAATAAACATCAAGTTTAATCATAATGAATAAGCAATCCATTGTAAGAGTCAAGAGAGCATGATATCTACTATCTTCTATGATTTAAAAGGTTTTTCATCACTTTTATCGCTAAGACTCAGCTTAATAATAATCCACATCATCGAATCACCCCTGCTGTAATACCCGAAAAAAAATAAAAATAAAAATAAAAATAAAATTAAAATTAAAAATAAAATAAATATTGCTTTGTTTTAAAACATATTTATTGCACTTTGTCTTTTATTTGGGTCAAACTAGTCATTTACTTTTGGGCTAATATGTATTAATAAATGATGAATAATTAAGTTAATAAATTGGGCCATAAAATTAATTTGATTTAATTTATATGTGGGTCAAATTAACATTCTATCAAAATTAGGAGAGTTAGTAAATATATAAAAAAAAAGGGAGTAATTAATAAATAAATATCTAAAACCTAACCCTATATTAATTAGTTACATTGGGATTAAAATTGATTGTGCGGTAGGAAAAGAAAGGTAAGAACTACGACGTCAACGTAAGAGGAGGAAGAGGAATATACGTAAGTCTGCTTCTATTTTGTTATCAGAATTTTGGGAGTAGCTATCAATCATTATAAATATATTTGTACTGCTTTAGAATACTTGATTCGGGTAATAATTTAGATTATATATATATATTGCGCCCATCATCTTCTAACATGAAAGATGAGTAAGTTTACAAGGTTAGCAACGTGTAAAGTAATAATAATAATAATAATCATAGGCAATGAACTTGGAATGTTACCAATCTGCTAGAATAAGGAATATTAGTATATATATAATATTTTAGTAGGTAATTAACTGTAATGTTAATCTAGTAAATTGTATTGAGATTTTGTATATTAATTCAAACTAAATAATTTTGTCGTTAAATTTATAAATTTTATTTAATAAAAAAAAAAAAATTAACAGTATTATGTTGTTAATGGTTAGATTTGTAATAAAATTTTATTTTATTATTAGATCGGACGGAGAAAATTTAAGAAATATTTTTGGAATATAATTTTTGGGTATTACATTGCCTAATCCCGATGCCGGATTAGTACTCTTTCAATGAAAACTCTTTTGTTTTTGATTCGTTCGTTTCGTTATTCGTTTCAAAATTTAGTATTGTCTCTCATAATTGTCCCTTGTCAATTTATTGTGATAAATTTATTTTGACGTTGCATTAGAATTCATATGTGTATTCTTTAGACTAGGGCATCATGTCTAAATTTTATTTTGATATTCATAGTGATGTACATGTTATTATTTTAGAGACGTGTGTTGATGATTCGTTCGATTTAACATGTACACGTTAGAACCCCTTTGTGTTGATATTTTGTCGCATGTGTTGTGACATTATATTTTTGTTAGAATACCATAGGGTATACCTGAGCTATAACCACCTGTGGGGGTACCACAGGCATGTCCTCTTGGCACCGAGGCATGACACCTTCCGTGGCGGTGTGATCGATCCACCAGCGTCTCCGTTTTTTGTGCTCCGATGGGAGTTGGCCATTTGGTGTTTTGTTGTGGGAGGCGTATGGGTCGACCCTAGTTTTCTATTCTGTTCTGTTCTGCGGATTGGTGATGTTTGTGCCAAACACGCCTTCCGATTTTACATGCATTGGATTCGCGGTCCAATGGGTGTGACTTGCCTGTGTGGCATTATGTGATTTGCCTGTGTGACATTATTTGACTTGCCTGTGTGGCAAGGTATATTCTATTTTGTTCTGAGCTCGGTATGAAATAACACTTGACCATTTGATTCACCTACTATTTCGTTGTGTTAGTTTTGTTCGTTTTGTTTCAGTTCATTTCATCTCATTTCATTTAAATTGAGTTAGTTATTTCGGTTCATTAATTGTATTCTATATCCGTACTGGGCATTTGGCTCATGCTGTATTTTTCTTCCGGCAGGTAATCAAGGGGACCAAGGGCAAGTGTGATGAGAGCTTCCTTTAATCCAATAGTTTTGATATATTTTGTTAGGTTTCAATACATTGATTTATTTAAAGTTGTAATAAGTATTTTAGATTGTGGATTGAGCCAGTGTGGCATTTATTATGGTTTGTCTTATGACATTGAATTATTATGAGATTATTCTTTTGTGGTTTAGAGCCCGTGATCTTCCTCGGGGCGTTGTGTTATGAGTAACCTCTCTTTCTATTTTGGGAAAGGGTTGTTCTGAGTTGGTATCGAGCGTGTTCTTTCTTGTAGAAAACCTATTTACGTTTGACATTTTTGTGAGTTATGGGTAGACTTACGAGTTAGGTTTTTGTTCTGTTTTGATTTTACATTAAAACTATCATATTCGCTATATTCAAATTTGTCTCTAATCTTCTTTGTTTATATTCGTGATCTCTTTCTTAGATGGCTCAAGATCAACTAGAGTTGCTGGGAGGGGAGGTAACAATAGGGGAAGAGGTGAAGGTCGGTCCAATGAGCAACCTAATGAATCAGATTAATGCTCAATTGGCTACCTTGGTGAATCAGGCAGTGAACCAGGCTTTACCTCGATTGGTTGCATGTGTGGTACGTAATGCATGCAGATACCGCCACCGAGAAATTTCTGAGCAGGAGAACCCGGGAAATAATGGTCCACAGACAAACGTTGAGGAAGGGAATGCAGATGGTCATGGTCAGCAGGGGGTTCCAATGTACGTGTGGTTGGAAAGGTTTCAGAAGCAGAAACCACAGTCCTTCAGTTCAGCTCCAACTCCAATTGATGCAGAGAATTGGATTGCTCACCTAGAGAAGATTTTTGATGTATTGGGGTGCTCGGATAATCAGAGAGTATTGCTTGCGGTTTACAATGTTTGGAAGGGATGCACAGAGGTGGTGGAAAGCGTTGAAAAGCGACAAAGGGTGATGGCTATGTTGAGACATTTAGTTGGGCGGAGTTTTGTGAGGTCTTTATCGCCAGTATTTCAATTTGGCGATAAAGAGGCCTATCTTTAGAGACTATCATCCATTCGACAGAAAGATGATGAGTCCATCACGGACTTCATGACGAGGTTTACTAATTTGTCGGGAGATTTGCGGGAACCTCGGCAGAGGACCGCAATGAGCAGTGAGAGAAGTTCAAGTGGCGGATTCATTATAGGTATCGCTTGACATCTTATTAACAACAAGTTTCCAGACGTGTCGTGATGGCCAATGCGGCCAAAAATATTGAGATGGAGTGACAGGACTTTCGGTCTTCTAAACCAGAGGGGAGTCGAAAGAGGGACAGAGATGACCAGCAGGGTCAAGCTTCAGTTCAGCATGGGAGAAGTCAAGGTGGCGTATTGAAGCAGAGAATCGTGGTGGCAAGGCGAAGTGGCGTGGCGAGAATCGTATCAGGGTTATCGGCAGATGCCTCAATAGGGCAAAATCGTAAACTTCGACTACCTTGGTATGGACAAAATCGTCAGCCAAGGACGTAATCGTCATGAGGGCAAAATCGGTCGTTATCCAGACCGGTGGTGGGGGGGTAACCCGAATCTAATTCCGATAACTCCCTGTGCTACTTGTGGGGCAAATCATCCGGGAAGACAGTGCCACAGACTCACCGGTGCATGCTTTTTGTGTGGACAGATGGGTCATATTACTAGGGATTGTACCGGTCCACGCGGAAATGGTGGAGGTGGTGGTGATAATGGTGGCAATGGAGGTCAGCGTCAGGGTGGTCGAGTATTTGCCTTGACATATAATCAAAGCGGAGTGCACCGTGTATTGTTTACGCACTCTTTTAGTTGGTAATCACGAGGCTTCTATTTTATTTGATACGGGTTCTACTCATTCCGTTGTTGCTCGGTCTTTTGTTCGGCACCTGGGCGTGCCATCTCAGTCTTTAGATTCTGTGATGTCTATTGCTACCCCGATGGGGACTTCTGTTGTTATTTCTGATTTGTATCAAGGGTGTCCGATAAGTTTTGGGGATAAGATCCGTAGCGTTAATCTTCTTCCGATGTGTATGAACGATTTTGATGTCATTCTTGGGATGGACTGGTTGGATAAACACCAAGCCACTATTGATTGTCAGACGAAGAAGGTTATATTTGGAGATGTGAAGTCTCCAGAATTCGTGTATTAGGGTTCTCAGCCGAGTAGTTGTCAGGGTGAAGTTAATTTCGACTTTGAAGAATTTGGAAAGTTAGTGGCAAAGGGTTGTGATGGGTATTTGGCGTTTGTGAAAGATACCTCTAAGGGTGAGTCTCGTATTGAGGATGTTCCGATTGTCCGTGACTTTTTCGATGTGTTTCCTGAGGAGTTATCAGGGTTGCCACCGCAGATGGGAAGTGGAATTTGCTATTGAGCTTGTTCTGCAGTGTGAGCCTATTTCTAAGGCTACCGTGTCGGATGGCACCGTTGGAGTTCGCAGGAGTTAAAGGAGCAAATGAGCAGAACTATTAGATCGTGGTGTAATTCGGCTTGAGTGTTTCACCGTGGGTGCTCGATCTTGTTTGTGAAGAAGAAGGATGGGTCTATGAGGCCGTGTATAGACTACGGAGAGTTGAACAAGATCACCATCAGGAATCGGTATCCATTGCCAAGGATTGATGACTTGTTTGACCAACTTCGTGGGGTAAAATATTTTTGAAGATAGACTTGAGGTCGGGCTATCATCGAGTTGAGAGTGAAGGAATGAGGATATCCCTAAGGCGGCATTTTCGTGCATCGATATGGGCATTACGAGTTTACGGTGATGCCTTTCGGATTGTGACTAACGCCTCGCGGTGTTTATGGATTTGATGAATCGGGTGTTCAGAGAGTACTTAGACCAATTTGTCATTGTCTTTATTGATGATATTTTGGTTTACTCCAAGTCTAAGGAAGAGCATGAGGAGCATCTTGGGGACGGTGTTGGGGATTTTGGTAAAGAGAAATTGTATGCTAAATTCTCTAAATGCGAAGTTTTAGTTGGAGCAGTTGCATTTTTGGGCCACGTTGTTTCTCTGAAGGCATTAAGGTGGATCTGCGAAGGTTGAGGCTATCACTAAATGGCCAAGACCTACTACGATGATGAGATTAGGATTTTCTTGGGTTTGGCGGCAGGTATTATAGGCGGTTTGTGGAAGGATTTTCCTTACTCGCCTTGCCATCGATTTCGATTGATGAGAAAAAGGGCGAAGTTTGTATGGAATGAGGGAGGAGAAGAGTTTGAGGAATTGAAGAAAGCGACTCGTGATGACTCCTATACTTGCATTAATTGTCGGGGATAGGAGGGTACCAGATTTATAGTGATGCTTCTAAGAAGGGCTTGGGGTGTGTTTTGATGCAACACGGTAAGGTGATTGCTTATGCTTCTAGACAGCTTAAACCTTATGAGGTGAACTACCCCACACATGATTTGGAGTTGGCAGCGGTGATCTTTGCCTTAAAGATTTGGAGGCACTATTTGTATGGAGAGACTTGTGATATCTTCACCGATCACAAAAGTCTTAAATACATTTTCACTCAGAAGGAGCTCAATATGAGGTAAAGGCGTTGGTTGGAGCTTCTAAAAGATTATGATGCAAGGATTTAGGTATCATCCTGGGGAAGGCAAATGTGGTTGCAGATGCTCTTAGTAAGAAAGAGTTCAGGAGTGTAGCGACCCTTATTACACAACCTCGACTTATTTGGATATGGAGCGGATCGAGTTAGAGTTGTATGTACGAGGTTGAGATGGGCATTTGGCGGGTATGAGAGTGGAGCCCTCTCTTATCTCATGGGTCAAAGAAGCTCAAAAGGAAGATGGGGAGTTGTGGAGTATGATTGAGAATCTAGAGGAGGCAAGCGTACCGAGTTTCGTATTGATGACCATGGTGTGATTTGGTTGGGTGAGCGGTTGTGTGTACCATCGGATCCAATCATTCGAGAGGCTGTGTTGGCTGAAGTTCATAGTTCGCCATTTTCAATTCATCCAGGTTCTACAAAGATGTATAAGGATTTGAAGAGGAATTTTTGGTGGAATGGGATGAAACGAGATGTGGCTGAGTATGTTGGGAAGTGTCTCACTTGTCAGCAAGTGAAGATAAAACATCAACGAGCTAGTGGCTTGTTGCTTGATTAGACATTCGATGTGGAAGTGGGAGGATATCACGATGGATTTTGGATTTGGTTTGTCAAGACTTTCAGGAAGAATGATGCCATTTGGGTAGTGGTGGACCGGTTGACCAAATCGGCACACTTTTTGGCTATCCATGAGGGTTACTCGGTGGATAGGTTGGCACATATCTTTCAGCAAGAGATTGTAAGACTTCATGGTACTCCGGTGTCTATTGTTTCAGATCGGGACCCCCGGTTCACTTCAAGGTTTTGGAAAGGGTTTCAACGAGCTTAGGGTACTCGGCTCAACTTCAGTACTTCTTTTCATCCGCAAACTGATGGGCAATCTGAAAGGACTATTCAGACGTTGGAGGACATGTTGAGGTCTTGTGCACTTGAGTGGTCAGGTAATTGGGATGACTATTTGAGCTTAGTTGAGTTTGCTTACAACAACAGCTGGCATGCAAGTATTGGAATGGCTCCGTTTGAGGCATTGTATGGTAGGAAATGTCGGGCACCAACTTGTTGGGATGAGGTTGGCGAAAGGGCCATAGAAGGGCCTGAGTTAGTCCAAATCACTACGGAGAAGGTAGCGGTGGCTAAAGAGAAATTGAAGTCGGCTCGATCACGGCAGAAGTGCTATGCTGATAAGCATAGGAGGACTTTAGAATTTGAACCTGGTGAGCACGTGTTTCTAAAAGTTTCTCCTTGGAAGGGCATTCGTCGATTTGGGTTAAAAGGGAAGCTTAGTCCACGTTATATCGGTCCATTTGAGATTTTAGAAAGGGTTGGTGAAGTTGCGTATCGGTTAGCTTTGCCTCCGCAACTAGCTCACGTGCATAATGTGTTCCATGTCGGTGTTAAGGAGTTATCATTATCATCCGTTGCATGTGGTGCAATATCCGATTCGATAAGATTCGGAGGATCTTACTTGTGAGGAACAAGCCGACGCGATTTTGGATCGTCAAGAGCGTAATTATGAGGAGGAAGACTATTAGATTTGTTAAAGTTTTATGGAGAAATCATTCGGGCGGGAGGCTACATGGGAGATGGAAGAGTCTATTTGAGCGGAATATCCGTATCTCTTTGAAAATTAGGTGCGTTCTATTCTTTTGATTAGGGACGGAATCCTTTTTTAAAGGGTAGGTGATGTAATACGAAAAAATAAAATAAAAAATAAAATAAAATTAAAATTAAAAATAAAATAAATATTGCTTTGTTTTAAAACATATTTATTGACTTTGTCTTTTATTTGGAGTCAAACTAGTCATTTACTTTTGGACTAATATGTATTAATAAATGATGAATAATTAAGTTAATAAATTGGGCCATAAAATTAATTTGATTTAATTTATATGTGGGTCAAATTAACATTCTATCAAAATTAGGAGAGTTAGTAAATATATAAAAAAAAGGGAGTAATTAATAAATAAATATCTAAAACCTAACCCTATATTAATTAGTTACGTTTAGGATTAAAATTGATTGTGCGTCGAAAGGAAAAGAGCAGAAGAACTACTGACGTCAACGTAAGAGGAGGAAGAGGAATATACGAAATGCGCTTCTATTTTGTTATCGAGAATTTTTGGGAGTAGCTATCAATCATTATAAATATATTTGTCTTGCTTTAGAATACTTGATTAGGATAATAATTTAGATTATATATATATATTAATACCATCATCTTCTAACATGAAAGATGAGTAAGTTTACAAGGTTTAGCAACGTAAAGTAATAATAATAATAATAATCATAAGCAATGAACTTGGAATGTTACCAATCTGCTAGAATAAAGAATATTAGTATATATATAATATTTTAGTAGGTAATTAACTGTAATGTTAATCTAGTAAATTGTATTGAGATTTTGTATATTAATTCAAACTAAATAATTTTGTCGTTAAATTTATAAATTTTATTTAATAAAAAAAAAAATTAACAGTATTATGTTGTTAATGGTTAGATTTGTAATAAAATTTTATTTTATTATTAGATCGGACGGAGGAAATTTAAGAAATATTTTTGGAATATAATTTTTGGGTATTACATTGCCTAATCCAGGTACGGATTCCGTACTCTTTCAGCGAAACTCTTTTGTTTTTGATTCGTTCGTTTCGTTATTCGTTTCAAAATTTAGTATTGTCTCTCATAATTGTCCCTTGTCAATTTATTGTGATAAATTTATTTTGACGTTGCATTAGAATTCATATGTGTATTCTTTAGACTAGGGCATCATGTCTAAATTTTATTTTGATATTCATAGTGATGTACATGTTATTATTTTAGAGACGTGTGTTGATGATTCGATTCGATTTAACATGTATTAACGTTAGAACCCCTTTGTGTTGATATTTTGTCGCATGTGTTGTGACATTATATTTTGTTAGAATACCATAGGGTATACGAGCTATAACCACTGTGGGGTACCACGAGCATGTCCTCTTAGCACGAAGGCATGACACCTTCCGTGGCGGTGTGATCGATCCACGGCGTCTCCGTTTTGTGCTCCGATGGGAGTTGGCCATTTGGTGTTTTGTTGTGGGAGGCGTATGGGTCGACCCTAGTTTTCTATTCTGTTCTGTTCTGCGGATTGGTGATGTTTGTGCCAAACACGCCTTCCGATTTTACATGCATTGGATTCGCGGTCCAATGGGTGTGACTTGCCTGTGTGGCAAGGTATATTCTATTTTGTTCTGAGCTCGGTATGAAATAACACCCAGCCATTTGATTCAGCCTACTATTTCGTTGTGTTAGTTTTGTTCGTTTTGTTTCAGTTCATTTCATCTCATTTCATTTAAATTGAGTTAGTTATTTCGGTTCATTAATTGTATTCTATATCCGTGATTGGGCATTTGGCTCATGCCGTGTTTTTCTTCCTAGCAGTAATCGGGGACCAAGGGCAAGTGTGTGATGAGAGCTTCCTTTAATCCAATAGTTTTGATATATTTTGTTAGGTTTCAATACATTGATTTATTTAAAGTTGTAATAAGTATTTTAGATTGTGGATTGAGCCGATGTGGCATTTATTATGGTTTGTCTTATGACATTGAATTATTATGAGATTATTCTTTTTGTGGTTTAGAGCCCTGTGATCTTCCTCGGGCCGTTGTGTTATGAGTAACCTCTCTTTCTATTTTGGGAAGGTGTTACACCGCACTACTGACCCGACGATATTCTCTAGTATCACGACCACAAATTATCCATGCACTACGGCCGAGGATATTCGTGTATTCATCAATGGTCGTGATCATGCCAACAACTCATGTCCATCGATGTACTACGGGCCAATGAAGACTTTTACCACATCATTTGTAACATTACGGTCATAATTATACCGAATAATCCATGGTCATAATCATACCAAGTCCATCTATGCACTACAGGCCACAGATGACTTTCAACATAATATAAACATGAGGATGATGACAATGATATAAGAATTCAATAAAACAAGTTCAAGGAATTTTTTTAAAGATTTATAATTTAATATATCCAGAAATCAATAATGTCCAAATTGTCAACATGATCTTTGCTTTGTGGAGTAAAATTCAAGAATAATATTGTACCAAAAATAATTTGAATGAAAGCGAATAAATTTTTATCATGAATAGTACTTCGGTGAATAGTACTCGAGTAAATAGTACCTGTGAGTAGTACTTGAGAATAGTAACCCCGTGATTAATACTCTAGGCATAAAAAAAGTTAAAACTTATCAAGAATGCTCGAATAATATTTTCATGAAAAGATTTGGATGAAGCCTTAAATATCAAGGATATTCTACTAATTTCATGGAGTTTAGAAGCCAAAACTTTAAAAAAATGAGTATAGAAAATTGAATCTAAAAGCGAAATAATATTACTTACGTGCTACGTGAGTATGGAAGAAAATATTATTTCAAGCTTAATATTGAACAAAATAACATCCCTTACCTTGAAAAGAAGAGTATTTACATTGTTAGTAGGGATATTCTTGAATAAAACTTTCCATTTATTTTTTGTATTTGAAAAACTTTCTAAAACTCGAAAGAAATACGCTCAATATTATAGAAGAAGAATTCTCTAATTCTGGTGTGATTTTCAATTCTAAATAAACATCATATTTATAGGAGAATGGAAAGGATACTATTTGAATTTTAGAAATCACGGACGCACAATAAATTCGGACGAAACAAATTATAGAATCACAGACGAAGGAAAATTGAGGCGTCCTTTTTTTTCTTTCTTTCAAATTAATAATTTAATATTCAATAAAATATAATATATTCTATTTTTCATAAAAAAACAAAACTTATTATAATATAAATATAATAATAATAATAATAATAATAATAATAATAATAATAATAATAATAATAATAATAATAATAATAATAATAATACAATCCTCCCTCCCACGACAACTTCCCCCCCACCCCCCACCCCATTTTCAGACTAATAATAGTCTAACAACAAATTTGTCTCATCAAGGTTTCCATTCAACAAAGATACCATATGCAAAAAAAAAAAAACTCCCCATCACGAAATAAAGCCTGATAGTAATGAGAACATGGCAACAATCATATTAGCCAACTTGGCTAACATAAATAAACTTTTAAGGCTAATTCAAAATAAGAAATAGGTCATCCCCAAAAATACCCTTTGGTCTGCTAGTAGCATGTCTCCCCATGACCCTTTTATATATATATATATATATATATATATATATATATATATATATATATATATATATATATATATATATATATAATAATAATAATAATAATAATAATAATAAAAACTAAGATAATCTTTCACAAAGGTTTTAAAAAAATGGGTAAATGGGGTCCAAATAATACGCCAATATTTATAACAAATACTTCATAAAAATCACCTCAATATTTTTAACAATATTTATCATCATTATTATAATTGCAATATTTAACAACCGTGTCGTTCCCAAGAAAGAGGGCTTTCCATAAAGGATTTCTCTCCTATGGCGCGCAATTAGGTGACCAAACCCTTTTCCTCGACAGAATTTTCTAGACATTGTTAATTATGCATATAATAATTAGAATAACTTGTCATCTCAATTATTGATTTAATAATTTATAAAATATTGACAATAATTGAATCAAATAACGTGGATCTTATGCAACAAATCTTGAAAGCAATAATTGAGTAAAAGCTGGTGACTTCTCACGTAAGCATCGATAATCAAAACCATGGCGCTCTTATGCAACCACGCGTGTTCTTTGTTACTTTTAACACCGGGTATTTCAACGATTAACTGTAAAACTTCCACCGTTATTTTTATAAAAGATATTTTCATGTCGTTTTCTCATTAAAATGATAATTACGTTGTGGGATCCACCAATGATTGTGCAATCGTACGAATATTTCCTGTTAAAACGAATATTCCCCGACCAATCGAATATTATATAACAACTTGTTTACTTTGCAACATTTATAAATATTACCCACAACTATAATATTATAACAAATTCACACCTTAATATTCAAAAATGATATTTATAGAAAAAATCATCTTTATTCACAAAAGTTGGGGTCTTACAGGGAATTCCTTCGCTAGTATGACCTACCTAAGTTTATATGGTATTTAATTGGTCGGTCAGAGTATAGGGATAATATGTAACATGTCAATTAACCCTTGTTTTGTGGTAGTATTTGAAAATGGCATCCGAAAATGTTGAGATAAGCAATGAAGCACATGAGACCGTTGAGTCACCAACGATTAATACACAGGATAATGTGCATCAGGATGGCAATAATACTCAGGAAAACAACAACGCTGATCAAATGATGAACGATGGGATGTTCAGAGGCTTTATGCAATTCATGAAACATCAGACAAGAACGACTCTTGTTCAAAATGCCGGTGGAAACACTAGAAACTCTCGGACGGTCACCGCTAAACAGTTCAAGGAGCTGGGACCACCGGAGTTTATTGGAGAGCCAAAACCACTTAAGGTAGAGACGTGGATAAAGCAGATCACCAAGATATTCGATGTCTTGGGATGCTCCGAGGAGCAATAGGGTGAGTATAGAGCAAATTGGATAGGGCTTCCTCGCCTTTTTCTCTTACAAAATGGCCACCACAAGCCCTCTATTTATAGAGGGGAGCCGTGTCACGTGCGACTTGCAGCAGATGTACTCGCGATTGGCGCAGGTTGCTCTGGAAGCCATGGGTCCGTCGTCTCAAGTACATGCACGCATGCATTTGAATGTAAACGAACTTTCGAATTATAATCAAGCATCCATTGAGGTATGTAAGACCTATTTTGCACCGCCGTGGTTAATAGGAATTACTGTAATAACATGGGATTAGAGGTTGTCTGAAGTCGGGAAGATGGGACCATGCCCTCCGGTCTTCAAGCTTCAAATTCTATCCGTTGTCCTGCGTAATAGTCACTCGAGATTGGACCTCCTTAGTTCTTGTGGGACATTGCTGTGTAGAAATGTATATATGAAATGTTGAGACGGCGCAATGTGGTGTCAAGGTGGAAAGATGACGTCTTTGCCCCTCACCGGGGTTATCGCCAGTTTGGGCTAATAAAGCAGACGTTGCTCAGGGTTATCTCTGAGATTGGACTGCTGCAAGTGTTGAAAGTCCTCAGTGTCATCTTTAAGGTGTGTACATCTTCCGGTGTTATATCTACGGGTCTTGTCTTGAAGTCTTAGAAGTTGAAGGCGATTTCATTTGAAACAAGCATTTACGGGGTTATCTCAAAGCGCATTCTTTAGGGGTTATCTCAAGGTTGTAGCTACTACTCGGTGTTGGGACTGAGACTGAATACCTCGGGGTTATCTTGAGATGGATCGGTCTTCTCCGGTGGAATTTCCGGTATTGGAACAACATGCCTCGGGGTTATCTCCGAGGTTGGAACTGACTACTCTCACCGTGTGCATTTTGGGTTGAGACTAAACTTCCGTAGTATCGAACATGATATGAGGCGTGTAACATTGAGAAATTCGGATCTTATTGTAAAATGATTTTATTAAATTAAATAATAATAAAATCATATTCCATGTGTTATCAGGATGGTTGTCATTGTATAACCTATTGATGTTAGAATATCGTAGTATTTGGGCTACGTAGATGAATTAAAGTGTTTGGATTTCCAAGACGAAAATAAAAGTTTTTCGAGAAATTTTCCAAAAAACACTATTCATCAGTATTTGCTCGGGATATAATTTTGAGATTTCGAGAAATACGCAATGATGGAATAACAAGGTAAGATGGATTATGTAATAAAAATCTAGTTATGGAAAATGTAATAATTCTTTTTGTGGACTTAATTCTATAGCGAAAAAGGAAGTCGATATAGTAATGAATGAGTAATAATGGTATGACAACGTTGGTATTGTACAAAGTAATGAAAACTTGGTATTGTACAAAGTATATAATAAGTATTATATGAGTTTGTATGAATGATGAAATACCGTATATAAATTCTATAAGAATTAGAATACAAGAATAATACATCAACAATGTGTATTAAGAAATGTTAATGGACTTGGATGATTGGTTAACAATTATATACAAGTCCAAGTGAATTAAAGAGAGAAGCCCAACTATTAATTAATGAACCAACTAGTGTTTGTTAATATAAGGCCCAAGGATTTATTAATCCAAGCCCAAGCTAGAATCCATGGATTTAATAACCCATGGGCAAAACCATATTGATATGGTTAATGTGTGGTGACCAATATGATGTGGTGATCAAGTGATGTGGTGATCAAGTAAATGTGTGATGATCAAGTAGGAGTATTGACCAAGACTTTGAAGTAATGACCAAGTGTAGGATAAGTTTTGTGCCTTACAAGTAATGAATAGTAAGGAGGTGCATGAGGAGGTGGGATGATTTAATGACCAATCTACCCTAACCTTGGAAAGTCTATAAATAGAGAGCTTTACAAGACATTTGTTGGTTGATCAATTAATCTAACACATCTAAAGTGCTTAAGTGTTAGAGAGAATAAGCTACACATAAGTCATTCTATAAGTAAGAAGAAGACAAAGAAAGCTACTTACCAAGATTACAAAAGAGTAAGACTTCTTCTCAATTATCTTCTATCTCTACCATGATAGGATGATAAGAAAAGTTGGATTAAGAAACATGAATGAGTAAGTAATGAACTTAAGCCAATTAAGTTGGTAATAATTCATTTAATCTAGCATAAGTTATAAACTTATGTGAAAATAATATGAACTTGTAAGAAGTTTATTAAGAGAAATGATATGAATGTAAAAGAATTTATATGATCATATGTATCATGTATACCTAAGTAAACTTATATGTGAAGAGAATGTAAAAGTATGATGATTAAGAAACCTTAATCATCATAAGTCATTAACAATGAAATCTTAAGTAGTTTATAAGTTGACAAGTTATAAACTTATGAAGAATAAGTCAAATTCCAACAATGAATCTAAGTTATTGTATTAAGTATGTTAAAATGTTCACATGATGAATGAAGTTCATTTGTAATGTTGAACAAATCATAAGAATGAAGAATTGGCGAAATTTGCACGATTGGACGATAATCGTCGAATACGTAAAAAAATATTTCTCGGAATGGAAGTCAAATTTTATGTTTGATCATGAGACCATTGTTTTCCAATAGAGACAAGTCATAATTGGCATTTAAGAGTTGCGGACTCAAAAATGATCGGATTCCGACTTAGAACGAAGAAACGAGCGTTGAACGTTCACGAACGTTTATCGTTTACGTTAAAAATGAACCAATATGTGAATTTTTAGCAAACGAAGTCAATTAGATAAAATTCTTGAATAGTCATGTAGAGTACGTAATTTGTGAACCGTAGGCTTTTGAACGAGCCAATTCAGACTTATAACGAAGGAGTTATGCGTCCGGGGAGTTCACAAAATTTCAAAACTGAAATTGATATTCGGTGCATGAGTTAAGCCAAGCGCCAACCCTAAGTAAAAAGACCCACACCCAAATACGCATGAAAAAGAATCGAGCCTCATCGCAAGAGTTTTTCCACATCGCAAAACTTAGTTCAATAAGTGGCGCCACAGCGCCATGAACAGTGACAAAATCCTCTAGAGTGTGGCGCCGGAGCGTGGCCCATTAAGTAAGGACTCGCATCGTAGCAGCGTCACGGGACACCATACATTAAGCTTCAGTGTGCAACAAGAAGATGTAAGCATAAAAGCTGCGCTATGGCGCCGATCTCGTAACAAAGATAGTAATGAAGGTTTCTATGTACAAAGAAAAGAAAACCTAAATTGATTCAAAGTAAACATAACTTAAGGAAGGTAAGTTAACTTTGTTTAAACTTTGTTAAACCTTAAGGAATTTAATGTAAAGGTTGAGATAACCTAGTCAAATATAATGCAAGCATAATGACAAACCAAAATGAATAGTAAATGAATCTAATACACAATTAGATTGAAATGAAGGGTATGATATAGTCATATACATACTGGATTATATGTGACCTAATCTAAGGCATTATGTGATCATGTATTGCAGAGACTTGAACGACTTGATCATAAAGTTAAAATACCGTAGCAGACGCTAAAGGCAAGTATTCTGACTCTTGTCTCAGTTCAATCTGAACAAGTTTTTGAGGTTCATGTATTCTTTTGCATGAATTGAGGTATGTTGAAGTTGAAGCCAATTCCTTTGGCTAGACTTGATGAATTGATAATCTATTCATGTATTATCAAATGTTGCTATCTTTTGTCAACTACTTGATATGGTTTTCAAAAGAAGACCGAAATGTTAAACAAATATTTTGTTCGGTAAAAAACGACAGTACATGAGGTTGCTAAATGCTTAAACGTGTATACGTTTAATGGATGTAGTGTTGATCAACATAGAGTACAATAAAATTTGATCACCTAGAAGTGCTCGTAAGTGATATCGGGCTTACGGACTTGCTTCCGGGTTGTCCTTTTCCAATAAAGAATGAATACTCGAGGTCTCTAACCGAAGTGAATGTTTTACTAAATACTATTCTTATTGTAAAACATTTTGAAAGAAAAGATGAAGTGCTATATTGAATTATCAATAGTACTTCATAAATATTGTTCAATTATCGAAGATATACGATTTGTATGTGTCAAGCATGTTGTTATTAAATTGTTATACTTGCTGAGCTAGTTATGCTGATTCTTGGTTGAACCATATGAATGCAGCTAAGACTGAACGTCCCGAAGGATCGAAAAAGGATAAGGGAAAAGCTAAGGCAGATTACTAAGCTGTCTTGTAATAGTATAGGTCTATTTTTGTAATTTAACTGATATTATGACAAAGAACCTTTGTAATGGGTTTAGAACTTGCGAAATGTAAATATTACTTTAAATATATAGAAGTTATATTCGTTCTTTGAGACTTTTCAAATTGAATGAATGTATGAATGTTGTACAGTATAGCACCATCTGTCGGGTTGGAAGATACCCGGATTTGGGGGCGCTACAAGGTGGTATCAAAGCCTAGGTTATAAAACTTAAGGGGGGAAAGTAGAACCTTAAGTCATAACCTTATGAAAGAATAAAGAAATAAAAGATGGAAAGTAACCTTATAAAAATGCATTATATTATGTTATGTATTTTTATTATTTTACTGACGTGTACTAATCAAACTATATTGTTTTATTGTAGATGTCAGGAGAAATTGATATGTATAGAGATATACATGTAGTAAGCGAGGATTCAGTTAATCGGGTAGAGATACTACCAAATCCCGTAGCCGTAGAACCAGAGTTGGTGACCATCGAGTCGGGAGACTCAGACGACTTAGACTATATGTCCATATTTGATGGCATGCTAGAGGAGGAGGTGGACGTGATGTCCTTTGACCAGGTTCCACCTACAGAGACCCAGGTTCCACCTACAGAGGAAATGTCTACGGGGGAATCAATGAAGGCACTGTTTATGTCGGTATTGGATAAGAATGTCCATTACTGCCAAGAGGTTAAGGAGTTGAAGGAGGAACTCCGAGCTATCCGTGAGGACAAGACTAGTATGGTAGGAATGTGGGAAGAGGAGCACGATGATAGAGTCCTAGCTATGGACAAAGTCCGAGATTTGAGAGGTGAAGTCTTTGAGCTCAAGCAGGAGCTAAAGACTAAGAAGCGGAAGTTGGAGAGGATGTCCTATATTCATAGGAGTTCTCATGTAGATTTCGCAGAGAAGTAGCCTGGATATCGTGTAGAAGCGAGAGATGCACCTGGCCATACCATCAAGAGAGATATTGCTTACGGTTTGGCTAGAAAGCAGATTTTTGAGAATGCCTTACGGCAGATGTAATCTAGCAATAGCTAGAGTAGAATAGATATGTAAATATTATGTATCTAGTAGTGACGTAAAACCCTCTTTTGTATAACAAAGGGTAGTCTTTCGTAAATCCCAATTTTTGGAAAGTAATTGCGGGATGGAAATGTAATCACCTAAGGCTGAGTAATGTAAACAATGTAGTTATATACTACAAGTTATGAATCAATATAAATCTTTTTATGGAATATGTTGAGTAATGAGTATGAGTTGTTGTTTTATTACAAACAATAAAAAACCAACAAGAATAAAGTAATAATGATGTGTTGTTTTCTTAACAGCGAAATGCCGCCAAGAAGGAGGCAATGAAATCAGGGCGCTAATGTTAACCAACCGGAGGGTGGTCCGGTTAATCCAATGAAGGAGTTTGTTAATCTGTTAACGGCTGCATTTAATAGAACGGGGGCTAATGTACCCGTAATTCCTGATGTAGTACGAGCTACTACTTTTAAGGATTTTAAAAGTGTAGGTCCGCCAGAGTTCAAGGGAACTACGGACCCTATAGAAGCACAGACATGGGTAAAAGAAATTGAGAAAGCATTTGTAATAGCAAATGTTGAGGAAGGTCAAAAGGTTGCCTTTACAACCTATTTGATGAAAGGAGAGGCTAACTTCTGGTGGGAGGCAAACCAGGCTAGGGCCGATATAGGAAACCTAACGTGGGAGAGGTTTAAGGAGATTTTCTTCGAGAACTATTTTCCCACGAGTATGCAAAGGAGGATGGAGAAGAGGTTTCTGGAATTGAGACAAGGGGATATGACAGTTCCCCAGTATGCTGCCAAGTTTAATGAACTGGCACGATTCGCTCCACATCAAGTGGACACTAAAGTGAGAAAGGCTAGAAGGTTCGAGTAGGGCTTGAAACCCTGGCTCTATAGCCGAATCCCTGTGTTCCAAAGTACTTCCTTTGGAACCATACTAGAAAAGGCAATAATTGCCGAAGGTGGGAATAAGGCTCTTAGCCAGTACCACAAAGATAAAAAGTCCAAAGGCAGGGTTGATGGAGGAACCAAGACTGAGGGAGCCAGTGGGAGTGGCGATGGTCAGAAAAGGAAGGGCTTTAAATCTGGGAATACCAGAGTAAAACAAGGGGACTCTAAGAAGAGGATGGAGGCCTGTAAAACCTGTGGGAAGACTCACTTAGAGTGCATCTCAAAGAAAAGGCGGTATGTTATAATTCAGGATGTGAAGGGCACATTTCACTAACTCGCCCCAATCCGAAGAAGAATCACGGATGCTTTGTATGTGGATCAACTGACCACATAGCAAAGAATTGCCCGAAGAAGGGTATAGAAGGAATAAGGGACCTAATAGCGGGAAGTTAGCTATTAGTGGTCCAGCTCAGCCGGGGAAATCAATGGCCCGCACTTTTAATATGACGGTCTAAGATGCGGTGGCATCAGGGGATGTAGTTGCAGGTATTATTCCAATCAACAATATAAATGCATACGTGCTATTTGATTCGGGTGCTACTTGTTCGTTTATAGCATGTGATTTTGCTAGACGAGTAGAATTATTTCCCAAAAAATTGCATGTACCTTTGAACATTAAGGTAGCAAACGAAGAGATAATTCCTGTTGAAGATATTCATAGGAGTTGTTGCGTAGAAGTACGTGGTTGTAAGTTATCGGTAGATTTAATACCGATAAAGTTAAGAGAATTTGACGTAATTCTCGTAATGGATTGGTTGATTAACCATGGAGCAATTATAGATTGCCAAAGGAAAAGTGTGAGCATCAGGACGTTGAAGCAACCTCCTGTAGTATTTTACGGTAGTAAATTGCCAGGACGTCTGTGTTACCTTACGATGACACAAACTAGAAAACTTTTAAGGAATGGTTGTGTAGGTTATCTATGCCATGTTGTTGATACCCGGAGAGTGGGAGAAACCATGGAACAAATACCTATAGTAAACGAATTCATGGATGTATTTCCAAGTGAATTACCGGGTTTACCGCCAGATAGGGAGATCGAATTTGTGATAGACACTGTGCTAGGAACGGCACCGGTCTCAAGGGCACCGTACCGTATGACGCCTGTGGAAATGAAAGAACTAATGGTTCAGCTACAGGAACTATTGGACAAGAAGTACATTCAACCAAGTGTTTCACCGTGGGGAGCACCGGTGTTGTTTGTCAAGAAGAAAGACGGATCGTTAAGGCTTTGTATCGAATATCGAGAGTTGAACAAGTTAATGATAAAGAATAAATATCCATTGCCCAGGATCGATGATCTCTTTGATCAATTGAAAGGGGCAAAGTATTTTTCTAAAATAGATTTGTGGACGGGGTATCATCAGTTGAAGGTTAGGAATGAAGATATACCAAAGACTGCATTCAGGACTCGTTATGGTCATTACGAGTTTCTGGTGATGTAATTTGGGTTGACGAATGCACCAGCTGCATTTATGGATATGATGAACAGAGTGTTCAAACTATATTTGGACAAGTTCGTCGTGGTGTTTATCAATGATATTCTAGTCTATTCTAAGATGCCAGAAGATCATGTCGAACACTTAAGGTTAGTGTTGGAGACACTAAGGAGGGAGAAGTTATATGCGAAATTCACCAAATGTGAATTTTGGCTGGAAAAGGTGCAGTTTTTAGGTCATGTCATTGACCAAGAGGGGATTTCAGTGGATCCAGCAAAGGTGGAAGCAGTAATGAATTGGGCAAAACTGAAAACGCCGACTGAGGTGCGGAGTTTCCTAGGGTTAGCAGGGTACTATCGAAGATTTATCCAAGATTTTTCGAAGATAGCTACGTCGTTGACTAACTTAACAAGGAAGACGGTGAAATACGTATGGACAGATAAATGTGAAGACAGTTTTCAAGAACGTAAGAAGAGACTAAGTGGAGCTCCTGTTTTGTCATTGCCAGATGACACGGGAAATTTTGTAGTGTATAGTGATGCTTGGCATAAAGGACTTGGTTGTGTGCTTATGCAGCATGGAAAAGTCATTGCGTATGCATCTCGGTAGTTGAAGGATTATGAGAAAGTTTACCCTACTCATGATCTGGAACTAGCCGCGGTAGTGTTTGTTCTAAAGATATGGAGACATTATCTTTATGGGGAAAGATGTGAGATATATACGGACCATAAAAGTCTAAAGTATATCTTCACTCAGAAGGAGTTGAATATGAGACAAAGAAGATAGCTGGAGTTGATAAAGGATTATGATTGTGAAATCCTGTATCACCTTGGAAAGGCCAATGTAGTTGCCGACGCCTTAAGTAGGAAGGGTCGGGAAAAGTTTTCTATGTTAACAGCTCGAAATGAGTTAATAACAGAGAAGGCTAGGATGGAAATAGAAGTGAAGATGCCGAGCGATTAAGGAAATTACTCTTTGCGACGGAGATGCAATCTACCATCGTAGAAAGAGTCAAGGAGGTACAACTCAAGATGGATGAGTGTAACCAAATAAAGAAGCGGTTATCCTAGAAGGAAAATGCTAAATATAGTCTTGATAATGAGGGATTATTAAGATTTGAGGGAAGAATTTGGGTTTCAAATGAGACAGAATTAAAGGAGCAAGTATTACAAGAAGCTCATAGTTTGAGGTACTCGATACATCCTGACAGTACTAAGATGTATCAAGACCTTCGACAGAGTTTTTGGTGGCCAAACATGAAGAGAGAAATAGCAGAGTATGTGAGTAGGTGCTTAACTTATCAAAAGGTTAAGTCTGAACATCAACGACCCAGTGGTTTATTACAGTCATTGGAGATTCCAGAATGGAAGTGGGAGCATATCACGATGGACTTCGTGGTGGGACTTCCGACGACGTAAAAAGGGTACGATTCAATTTGGGTAATAGTGGACCGGTTGACGAAGTCGGCTCACTTTTTGCCAATTAGGGTCAAGTATAACTTAGACCAGTTAGCTAAACTTTTTGTCAAGGAAATGATTTCCATACATGGAGTACCGGTATCGATTGTGTCGGATCGTGATCCACGATTCACATCGAACTTTTGGAGGAGTTTGCAAGAGTAGTTGGGAACACAGCTGAGGTTAAACACAGCTTATCATCCACAAAATGATGGGCAGAGAGAAAGGACAATTCAGACGTTAGAAGACATGTTAAGGTCTTGCGTCATGGATTTCAAGGGTAGTTGGGATGATCACCTACCACAAGTAGAGTTTGCATATAACAACAGTTATCATGCAAGCATAGGCATGCCGCCGTACGAAGCTTTGTATGGAAGGAAGTGTAGAACACCTTTGTGTTGGGATGAGGTGGGAGAACGCCGGATGCTAGGACCAGAATTGGTGCAGCAGACAGCGGATATGGTAAAGTTAATTCGGATGCGTCTCGTCACAGCTCAAGACAGACAAAAGAAGTATGCGGACTCACATAGACTAAGTCGAGAGTTTAAGGTGGGCTCGTATGTGTTTCTAAAGGTATCTCCCTGGAAAGGAAAGATACGCTTTGGAAAGAAGGGAAAGTTAAGTCCAAGGTTTATAGGACCTTTTGAAGTATTAAACGCGCGTGGGAGAGGTAGTATATATGATAGCATTACCTCCGTGCCTAGAACTAATACATAACGTGTTTCACGATCTCAGATTACGTCCATATAAGCCGGACTATAAGCATGTAATCGAGTATGAGTCGATTCATATCGAGGAAGACTTATCATATGAAGAGTCGCCGATGCAGATCATTGATAGAAAGGAACAAGTTCTGAGGAACAAGGTAATACCATCAGTAAAAGTATTATGGAAGAACCACGATGCTGAAGAAGCAACGTGGGAACTAGAAGAAAAGATGAAGAAAAATTTTCCTCATCTATTTGATTAAAATAAGACGAGATTCTGGGGACAGAATCTTTATAAGGGGGGAAGAATGTAACGACCAAGAAATTCGGATCTTATTATAAAATGATTTTATTAAATTAAATAATAATAAAATCATATTCCATGTGTTATCAAGATGGTTGTCATTGTATAACCAATTGATGTTAGAATATCGTAGTATTTGGGCTACGTGGATGAATTAAAGTGTTTGGATTTCCAAGACGAAAATAAAAGTTTTTCGAGAAATTTTCTGAAAATACTATTCATCGGTATTTACTCGGGATATAATTTTGAGATTTCGAGAAATACGCAATGATGGAATAACAAGGTAAGATGGATTATGTATTAAAAATCTAGTTATGGAAAATGTAATAATTCGCTTGTGGACTTAATTCCTAAACGTTAAGGAAGGTGATATAGTAATGAATGAGTAATAATGGTATGATACGTTGGTATTGTACAAAGTAATGAAAACGCATATAGTACGAAGTATTATATGAGTTTGTATGAATGATGAAATAACGTATATAAATTCTATAAGAATTAGAATACGAGAATACATCAACAATGTGTATTAAGAAATGTTAATGGACTTAGATGATTGGTTAACAATTATATACAAGTTCAAGTGAATTAAAGAGAGAAGCCCAACTATTAATTAATGAACAAACTAGTGTTTGTTAATATAAGGCCCAAGGATTTATTAATCCAAGCCCAAGCTAGAATCCATGGATTGTATAACCCATGGGCAAACCATATTGATATGGTTAATGTGTGGTGACCAAGTGATGTGGTGACCAAGTGATGTGGTGATCAAGTAAGTGTGATGATCAAGTAGGAGTATTGACCAAAACTTTGAAGTAATGACCAAGTGTAGGATAAGTTTTGTGCCTTACAAGTAATGAATAGTAAGGAGGTGCATGAGGAGGTGGGATGATTAAATGACCAATCTACCCTAACCTTGGAAAGTCTATAAATAGAAGAGCTTTACAAGCCATTTGTTGGTTGATCAATTAATCCAACACATCTAAAGTGCTGAAGTGTTAGAGAGAATAAGCTACACATAAGTCATTCTATAAGTAAGAAGAAGAAGCAAGCTACTTACCAAGACTACAAAAGAGTAAGACTTCTTCTCAATTATCTTCTATCTCTACCATGATAGGATGATAAGAAAAGTTGGATTAAGAAACATGAATGAGTAGGTAATGCACTTAAGCCAATTAAGTTGGTAATAATTCATTTAATCTAGCATAAGTTATAAACTTATGTGAAAATAATATGAACTTGTAAGAAGTTTATTAAGAGAAATGATATGAATGTAAAAGAATTTATATGATCATATGTGTCATGTATACCTAAGTAAACTTATATGTGAAGAGCATGTAAAGTATGATGATTAAGAAACCTTAATTGTCATAAGTCATTAACAATGAAATCTTAAGTAGTTATAGTTGACAAGTTATAAACTTATGAAGAATAAGTCAAAATCCAACAATGAATCTAAGTTGTTGTATTAAGTATGTTAAAATGTTCACATGATGAATGAAGTTCATTTGTAATGTTGAACGAATCATAAGAATGAAGAATTGGCGGAATTTGCACGATTGGACGATAATCGTCGAATACGTAAAAAAATATTTCTCGGAATGGAAGTCAAATTTTATGTTTGATCATGAGACCATTGTTTTCCAATAGAGACAAGTCATAATTGGCATTTAAGAGTTGCAGACTTGAAAATGACCGGATTCTAACTTAGAACGAAGAAACAAATGTTGAACGTTCACGAACGTTTATCGTTTACGTTAAAAATGAACCAATAAGTGAATTTTTAGCAAACGAAGTCAATTAGATAAAATTCTTGAATGGTCATGTAGAGTATGTAATTTGTGAACCGCAGGTTTTTGAACGAGCCAATTTGGACTTATAACGAAGAAGTTATGCGTCCGGGGAGTTCATAAAATTTTAAAACTGAAATTGATATCTAGTGCAAGACGTGAGTTGGCACCGCTAGCAAAAAAGACAAATGATCAAGCAAAAGCAAAACAAAGAATCGAGCCTATTGCAAGAGTTTACCGCAGTGCGAAACTTAGTTTAATAAGTGGCCAGGGCAATAGCCATGAACAATGACAAAATCCTTCAGAGTGTGAAAGCAGTCAATACCATTAAGTAAGAACTCATGGCACATGCCAAGTCCTCGACGATCTATCTCATCTCGTATGCAGACATGACATGTAAGATATAAAAGCTCAAATAGCCAGCCAGGTCTCGTAACAAATATAGTAATGAAGGTTTCTAAGTACAAAGAAAAAAAAACCTAAATGGATTCAAAGTATACATAACTTAAGGAAGGTAAGATAACTTTATTTAAACTTTGTTAAACCTTAAGGAATGTAATGTAAAGGTTGAGATAACCTAGTCAAATATAATGCAAGCATAATGACAAATCGAAACGAATAGTAAATGAATCTAATACAAAATTAGATTGAAATGAAGGGTATGATATAGTCATATACATACTTGATTATATATGACCTAATCTAAGGCATTATGTGATCATGTATTGTAGAGACTTGAACGACTTGATCATAAAGTTAAAATACCGTAGCAGACACTAAAGGCAAGTATTCTAACTCTTGTCTCAGTTCAATCTGAACAAGTTTTTGAGGTTCATGTATTCTTTCGCATGAATTGAGGTATGTTGAAGTTGAAGCCAATTCCTTTGGCTAGACTTGATGAATTGATAATCTATTCATGTATTATCAAATGTTGCTATCTTTTGTCAACTACTTGATATGGTTTTCAAAAGAAGACTGAAATGTTAAAGAAATATTTTTTCGGTAAAACGACAGGCACGTGAGGTTGCCAAATGCTTAAACGTGCATACGTTTAATGGATGTAGTGTTGATCAACATAGAGTACAATAGGCCGATCACCTAGAAGTTCTCGTAAATGATATCGGGCTTACGGACTTGCTTCTGGGTTGTCCTTTTCCAATAAAGAATGAATACTCGAGGTCTCTGACCGGAGTGAATGTTTTACTAAATACTGTTGTTATTGTAAAACATTTTGAAATAAAAGATGAAGTGCTATTTTGTTATTGTCAAGCATGTTGTTATTAAATTGTTATACTTGCTAAGCTAGTTATGCTCACTCTTGCTTGAACCATATGAATGCAGCTAAGACTGAACGTCCTGAAGGATTGAAAAAGGATAAGGGAAAAGCTAAGGCGGATTACTAAGCTGTCTTGTAATAGTATAGGTCTATTGTTGTAATTTAACTAATATTATGACAAAGAACCTTTGTAACGGGTTTAGAACTTGGGAAATGTAAATATTACTTTAAATATATAGAAGTTATATTCGTTCTTTGAGACTTTTCAAATTGAATGAATGTATGAATGTTGTACAGTATAGCACCATCTGTCGGGATGGAAGAAACCCGGATTTGGGGGCGCTACACGCTAGTTTTATTCGTTAAGAAGAAGGACGGATCAATGCGTCTTTGCATTGATTATAGGGAGTTAAACAAGGTCACTATTAAGAATAGGTATCCGTTGCCTAGAATAGATGACTTGTTTAATCAGCTAAAGGGTGCTAAATATTTCTCGAAAATAGATTTGAGAAGTGGGTATCACCAATTGAAGGTAAGAAAGGAGGATATACCTAGAACGACATTCAGAACTCGGTATGGACATTACGAGTTTCTGGTGATGTCTTTTGGTTTAACAAATGCCCCTGCTGCGTTCATGGATTTGATGAACAGGGTGTTTAAACCATTCTTAGAAAAGTTTGTAGTGGTATTTATTGATGACATTCTAGTGTATTCCAAAACTCAAGAAGAACACGTGGAACATTTACGTTTGACATTGGAAACACTAAGGAAGGAAAAGCTGTGTACAATTTTTGGGTCATGTTTTTGACAAAGATGGGATTTCAGTGGATCCATCAAAAGTGGAAGCTGTGATCAATTGGGAACAACCAAGAACACCATTAGAATTGAGGAGTTTCTTGGGACTGACCGGTTATTATAGAAGATTCATTCAAGATTTTTCTAAGATAGCTACTCCGCTAACAAATTTGACAAGGAAAGTCAGAAAATTCGCTTCATGAGAAATGTGAAGAGAGTTTCTAAGATTTGAAAAAGAAGTTAAGTATGGCACCTGTGTTAACATTACCAGATAATACAGGAAATTTTTTGGTGTATAGTGATGCCTCACACAAAGGGTTGGGTTGTGTTCTTATGCAGAACGACAAAGTTATTGCCTATGCATCAAGACAACTGAAGGATTATGAGAAAGGGTATCTGACTCATGATTTGGAATTGGCTACAGTTGTATTTGCTCTGAAGATATGGAGACACTATCTTTATGGAGAGAAATGTGAGATCTACACAGGCCATAAAAGTCTGAAGTATATTTTCACTCAGAAGGATTCGAACATGCGTCAAAGAAGGTGGATGGAACTGATAAAAGATTATGATTGTGAGATCTTTTATCATCCGGGAAAAGCGAATGTGGTTGTAGAAGCTTTAAGCAAGAAAGGTCGAGAAAAGCTGATGCTGATAACAACTCAGGAGTAGCTCATTTCAGCAATGACAAAACTGGAGTTGGAAATCAAATTTCCAAAAGAATGCTCAACTACAAGATGAAGAATGTGGGAAAATCAAAGAGAATTTGGTTGAAGGCGGTGATGTAAAATACAAGGTCGATACCGAAGGATTACTACGATTCGAGGGAAGAATTTGGGTTCCAGCAGTGCTAGAACTGAAAGAAGAAATTTTGACCGAAGCTCATAGCTCAAAATATTCAATTCATCCAGGAAGCATGAAAATGTATCAAGATTTGCGCCGACATTTTTGGTGGCCAAACATGAAAATGGATGTTGCTGAATGCATAGCGAAATGCTTGACATGCCAGAGAGTAAAAGACGAACATCAAAGACCCAACGGATTACTCCAACCGTTGGAAATACCGGAATGGAAGTGGGAACACATCACGATGGATTTTGTGGTGGGTCTTCCAACTACTAAGAGAGGATGCGATGCAATTTGGGTGATAGTGGACAGACTGACGAAATCAGCACACTTTCTACCAATAAATATTAGATTCAATCTTGATCAGTTGGCAAGATTGTACATTAAGGAGGTCGTTTCGAGGCACGGAGTGCCAGTATCAATTGTGTCTGATAGAGATCCGCGATTCACATCAAATTTATGGAAGAGACTACAAGAATGTATGGGGACACAGTTGTGAATGAGTATGGCTTATCATCCACAAATAGATGGCCAAAGCGAACGAACAATTCAGACATTGGAAGATATGCTAAGAGCATACGTCATGGACTTTAAAGGAAGCTGGGAAGAACATTTATTGTTGGTGGAATTTGCTTACAACAACAGTTACCACGAGAGCATCGGCATGTAAGAACCCGAATTTTTAGAAAATATTAAAATAAGAATTTAGTAAATAAAATTCTTAAAGTATGAGATGGGTTTGAATAAGAATATATATATATATATATATATATATATGTGTGTGTGTGTGTGTGTGATATGAGGTATGTGGTATTGTGTTACATAGGGTAATATGATCTATGTAATAAGTGATGGTGTGTTTAATAAATATATATATCATTGTTATATATTTATTATGAATTATAGAGATGAATTAGTAAGAAGATGGATAAAAATTTTCTATTGATATTAAATAATTTATGTGAAATTATTTTATAATAGTAAGTTGGTGACATTAAATATCTTTGATAATCACCCATTTCTTGAGTATTGGTACGTGTAAGTATCAAGTCTAAGGCAATGCAACCTTACTCTTTAATGGTGGATGTATAGGAGCTGGGCTAAACGATTCCTTCAGAGATTGGAGGTATATATGAATTAGTGACTGATCTAACTCACTATGAAAACAGTGTAGACGAGACGAAAACTAATTTGTTGGTTGTTTGTGGGAAACAACTCAGTGTACTATATTGAATACTATTAAAGACTCGGCGTGTGCTAGGTTTAGACTTGTATATATGTACATTGTTGAAGAGAGAAGGAAATCGATATATCTTTAGATAAATATTGGTTAGAGATTTATTTATTAATATTGAGTTATGGTTAAATGTATAGATTAAAGAAATTGTGTTGAGGCAATCTATAGAAATGATTATAGTATATTTCTACAAAATGATATTAAAATAAATTCTAGCATATGATTATTTTAATAAAAGGGGAATATTATTTTGATATTACCTTATATAGCTTTCAGTACGAGGAAATTTGTGGGATTAATTAATATGGTAAATATATTAAAATATATTTGCTATATAAATTGATGGAAACGATTTATCATAATAGGAAATAAACTTATTTTCTAGATATAGTGTCGTGTGTGTCGTGCATGTAAATATTTTAATAATACAAAGATAGTATATTAAGAACAATATCTTGAGAAAATGAGTAAATCGTGTTATTGTGATTAGTTCCTATATTTAGAGAAAATATGATAAAAACATCTTATGTTATGTTATGATTTAAATACGTAAATTTTGATTATAGTAATATATGGTGGAAAATGAATAAGTAATGAGAATGAAAATAAGCTTAAGGTAAGCTTGTGAGATATGCCTAGTGTGGTAAAGTGATGGAATAAACATTCATTAAATAATTTAATGAATGAATAATTGAAGGAATTAATTTGTATGTGCAATGATTTTATATTATATAGTAGCTACATCTATATGATATGAATTGAAGTGTGACACTTCAATAGTAACTATATAATATATGAAGTATTTGAATACATATGTATAAAGGTCAGTATGTTAGCATTATGTACAACCGAGATAATAAAATGTAACATGGTGCAATAGATCACTTCAATGACCATGTTATAAGATGTAATATTGAGAATAATATTATTTTGTGAGATTATATTACTATAAGCTTGTGGACTATTAATTACTAACTTCATATAATTATGTCTTGTGTGGCATAACTAGTGAAGTTAAATCAAAGGGAGATTAATGGGAAGTATTAAAAGAAAATACATGGTGAGTTAATAAATAATCGATATTAATTATCATTATGATAATTGGGTATATTTGAGATGATAAACTTTATGGAAAATGATGAATTGAGAATATCCAACTATTTTATAATTAGCCCAATTAAAATATTATTGGGACTAACCTAAATGTACATGGATTGTATGATTATGGGTATATGTACAACTAATTTACATATGCTAATAATATTAAGTCATTAAAGGTAAGCTTGTAAGTCCAAAAGGAAGTAAACATAGATGTCTTGACTACCCATTTTGCTAAATGCTGAGAAACCAAGTTGGTTGTCCCATTTTGTGAGTCTCACCTCATATATCACGTGAATAGGCCATTGGCCTAGCCTACCTCTTCAACTCTCAAACTCAGTGAAATGAAAAAGGCTAGCTAGTCTAGCTTGCTTCTTCTTCTCAAACACATAGCTCCAAATGATGAAGAGGGGAGTGGGTTGATTTGATTTTCCACCAAATCCTCCTTAACCAACATCTTCTTCCATCTCCCATTGGAATCAATCTTTGAGTAAAGCCATGGTCTAGGTAAGAGATTCTCTATAAATTGGAGCCTTCTTTTCTCTAATTGGGTTGATTGGGTTCTTGATGAGTTCTATATAGAGAGTAAGTGGAAATTAGAGTGAGTAATCTGAGATTGGAAGATTGACGAGCAATAGTTAGCCAATCAAGCATTAAGAAGGTAACATCCCTCTATGTGTTCTTAAGTTAAAGTTTTACAAAGTTCTTAGAAAAAGTAGCTCTTGAGTCATAAAATTGATAGCTAAGGATTGTTATAATACATAAATTGTTGTTAGACATTGTTAATATAGTAAAATACAAAATCAACGGAAGTTAAACGAACCAATATGGTTGAGAAACAAATTCGTAGTGAACGAATTCGCTAAATTGTCAAAACATGAACAATTGGTGTGAACATGAGTTGTAAATTCATATTTGGGTTAGTTAAAGTTTATTTTAGTTGATGGGTATCATAGTATGTTGTAGTTCTATGAATTACGAATCCATAAAATCGAAAACGGACTAATTTGGATATGTATAACTCAAATTATGAAGGTTAGAAAGATGTTTGGCATGATAAGCTCAAGGTGGAATGAAATCTTCAAATTTACAGAAGTAGCTAGCTAGGCCCGCCTTGTGGGCCATTTTTAGGTAAGACCCCCGCCAAATGGGTGGTCTATTATATTTGCTGAGAAAAATCTGACAGAACATGTTTAGGTAAAACGGCCATAACGTTTTCATACGAACTCTGATTGAGGAAATTCAAGATAATCCAGAAAGAGAACGAATAGACCTACAACTTTTGTGCTTTAAGTTTTTAAATTTGACGTCATTAGGAAGGGTCAAAATAGTCATCTTTGTGACTGTTACGTAATCGAAGGCCATCGGAGGGCGTCGAGCGAGCACATGCGCAAGTGTAGTGCTCTCGACGATGGAATATGTTATTCTAAGTGATGACACATGAAAATGCATGATAATAGACATGACGTATAAGATTACCTTACTCATTATAGAATGCTTTAGCATGGCTTAATATGTGTTTCGAAAAGAAACTTAGAGTTTTGAAAAACGAATATTGACGATTCTTGAGTCTTTGAAGTTATGATATTTTAACACATACATCTTGTTGAGTTATGAGTATACTTAAGAATGAGAAGTGATTTAAAGTTAGTTTACTTATTATCAACTTACAATAGCTTAGTTGAAAATGATTTCTAAAGAAAACTTGAAATTTTAAGAACGAACTTAAAGTAACTTGTGTACTTAAAGTTCTAAACATGATAACATATATTCATGGATTAGTTAGCTATGAAATGAGATTAAAAGTTGCACCTAGTTCCTTTACCTTGGCCTAGAATAACTTTTAAAAGTGAACGTGAACGCCTTATGCCCCTAGACATAACGATTATGTTCATCTTTTAGCTAAGCATGAATTGGACGTTTCAAGTGTGATTTAAAATACGTTTTCAAATAAACTATGCTATATACATGTGAAGCATGCTAGTAGAGGATTATTAGTTTAAAAGCTTATAACATCAAATCTTGCTAAAGAAAGTTGTTAAGCCTTATTGATTGAAATAAATCATTATGAAACTAAGTAGTTTGAATATGAACGACGTAGATCACGTATCTATAAACTTTAAATATGTGTCGAACACATAGCGAGTCAAGTGAGTGATAAATGTATGTGAAGTTGAAGTCAAGTACGGATGGTTAAGAAATACCTACACATACATAGCAATTCTAAGAGTATAATGAGAAAGCGAAATGATGGTTTTACAAACCTAGTTAGGAAACAATATAATATTTATTGTTATATTAAGAACGTATGAAATGTATGACTAATGGATATGAATCCATGATTATATAACTGTGTAGGAATACACGCAGTGCAGATAAGCTTTTAAGTAGTTAAGTCGTAATTGATAAACTACGAATCAGGCAAGTCTTTCAGTTGCTATTTGATATATGAATTCTATAACTGTTAGTTGAGCTATATTATGCTATGAGAATGTTGATTTATATATATGAAATGGATATGAGCTATGTATGAAATTTGAAAGTTGATCTTTGATGATATGCTTGGGAAGTAAATTTATATGCATGTTATGTGTGAAATAACATGCGTAGTTAATATTAATTGATTATGAATGCATGAACTGAATATGCTATTATATGCTTTGTGTTGCATGAAAACTGTTAGAATTGCTGGGCTGTCGAGCTCACCCTTGCAAATAACCACTTTTGCAGGTTAAGGACTCACGATAAAGATTTTGTGCTTCTTGGTTGACAAAGTAGATAGTTTCGCAACGAATGATACTATTTAGATTATTACTTGAACCATGTTTAGGTTCTAGGAGTGTACTTTATATATACTTATGATGTTTAATACTTGTTGTATTGTAAGGATGTATTAGTTAATACATAGAGGATATCAAATAAAGATGTAAAATCTTATATAGTAATTCCAATAGACTGAACCATATTACATAGTTGATTCAAGAATTGTAATTGGTTCAAAGTTATGAAATCAATAAAAGATTTTATTCAAAAGATTGAAAAAGTTTAAATTATTCTGCATATTTATATTATATCAAATGTAATGTAAAACATGAATAGTAAATAACCAAGTTGTGAAACTTATAAAAGTTTGGGGTCATTATACAGATCTTAGAAATGGAGAATTTATATTCTAAATTGAAATAAGTAAAGTTTTATTCATTAAGTTATGAATGAAAAATATAAATAGTTTGACGATAATAATATCGTATGGACCGGATCCGAGGTTTTAGGAACCCGGATTTGGAGACACAAGAAAAGTTTAACATCAAAGATGAGGATTACTCAACCGTTGGAAATACCAGAATGGAAGTGGGAACACATCATGATGGATTTTGTGGTGGGTCTTCCAACTACTCGAGAGAGGATGCGATGCGATTTGGGTGATAGATGATTCAACTAAATCAAATCAAGACACTTTCTACCAATAAAGATTAGATTCAATCTTGATCGGGTTGGCAAGATTGTACATTAAGGATGTCATTTTCGAGGCACTGGAGTGCCGATGATCAATCAATTCGATAGAGATCCGTGATTCACATCAAATTTCCGGAAGAGACTACAAGAATGCATGGGGACACGAATATGAATGAGTAAGCTTATCATCCACAAACAGATGACCAAAGCGAACTAACAAATTCATTGGAAGATATGCTAAGAGTATGCGTCATGGACTTTAAAGGAAGTGGAAGAAAATTTACCGTTGGTGGAATTTGCTTACAACAATTACCACGCGACATCGGCAGATGCCACCTTACTAGGCATCAGACAAGTAGAAAGTCTGAGAACTCCTTTGTCTTTGGGATGAAGTCGGTGAACGCCAACCGTTAGGACCGTAATCGGTACAATAAACCGCCGACGTTGTTAAACTCATCAGACAAGATTAGTAGTGACCAAGACATGCATGTAAAAAGTATGTTGATCAACATGCATAAGATTGTGCATTCGGACGTAGGAACTTTTGTATTCCTAAAAGTTTCTTCCTAGAAAGGGAAAATTCATTTCAGTAAAACGGGAAAGCTAAGCCCGAGGTTTATTGGACCCTTTGAAGTGCTGCGAAGAGTGGGAGAAGTGGCTTACGAGGTAGCTCTACCTCCAGAGTTTGAAAACATTCATAATGTTTTTCACATTTCGGTGTTACGACTATATAAACCCGACTACAAACATGTGATCGAGTACGAACCGTTGCAGTTCGAGAAAGATTTGTCTTATGAAGAGGTTCCTATCCAGATAGTCGACATGAAAGAACAAGTGCTCAGGAATAAAGTGATACCTTCTGTGAAGGTGATATGGAGGAACCACAACGCTAAAAAAGCTACGTGGGAACTCGAAGAGAAAATATTAAAAGAGTACCCTGAGTTATTTGTTTAATCTGTGTCTTTGATTCTGGGAAAAGAATCTTTGTAAGTATATAACGAATGATTTGTTTGAGTTGTGATTCTGAGGACAGAATTCTTGTATGGAGGGAATGATGTAACATTCCAGAATTTTAAAGTGTAATATTAAATATTTATTGATTTATATAAGTATTTAATGGATTATGTTTATTGTTGAATAAATAATTGTTCAATTTGAGATGATGTGATTTAGTTAATTATTTGTTGAATAAATAATTAAATATTAAATAATAAATATTTATTTGCAATATTAAATATTTATTAAATTATATGGCAATTTGAGTTGATGTGATTTAGTTAATTATTTGTGGAATAAATAATTAAGGAGCTAAGAAAATTAATTGTTATGAGGATATATACTAATTTAATTTACTAATTAAGTTAGAGAGCTAATAATGATTAAATAAATTATAGTATTTTAATTGGAATTGTGATTAAAATAAAGTGTTAGTTGATTAAATAAAATTATAATTATAAAGAAATTATAGTTTTGTGATAATGATTTATGTATTAAAGTAATTCAAAAGATTAATATTTGAATTGATAATTTAATTAAATAAAAGTGTGACTAATAACCTTGCTATAAAGGAGTTATTAAAACAAATTAAGGGAGTTTTAATTCAGTTTGGCCAAACAAGGCCTAATGCCTATTAAGTCTTTAATATAATTGTGTTTTTCCAAACAAGGCATAAGGAATAATTGGTTATGTTTTTAGTGATTAGCCAAATAAGCCTTATGACTTTTGATTTTCAAAACTCAAATAACTGATATCAGTTATAAGTTTATATTTATATCATATAATAAATATATATTATATCTTATACGTTATAGCCTAAGTATGTAAGAATAGAGGAGAGAGGTTAGAGAGAAGAAAAGAAAAACTCAGAGGAAGAAGAAAAGAAGAAGGAGAGAAGAAAGGAAGAAAAGCTAGAGATTGAAGAAGAAGAAGCTTAATAATCAAAAGGATAATCAAAATCTAGGATATCATCTTCTTAATCAAAGGTAGGAACTCAATATCTTTCTTTAAAAGTTTAGTTTTCCTCTTCCCAAAAAGTCTCTGTAAAATATTTGTAAAAGAGGAATTGTTGATATATATATATATAGTTTAGTATAATAATTGTTTGTAAAAAGGTTGTTTCATGAATTTGTATGTGATTATAGAGAAATTAAGTCATGTATGTATGCAAATTGTGAAGAAAATATATTACAAAGGTGTTTACATGAAAATATATATATGAACATGGTTTAGTTTAAAATAGAAATTAAGGTTTTATTAGTTGTTAAATTGATTAATTGATTATGGAAATTGATAGAGTATGTATAACCATAACTATGATGTTTTGAAATTTCGCTTTGATTGAAAAACAAAATCACAAAGTGTTGATTTTCATTGAAAATATCAAAATGGAGTTTTGCCAAAACATTTAAATTGGGTGTTGTATATTTGATGTTTAAGTTATTTTATGAGTAGAAACATGTTAGAAGTCTTCACAATATGTTTATATGATGTTTATATGTAAAATACATGATAATCAGTCTATTAGATTTGAGCTTTTAGGCCAATTTGGCTTTTGTTCATCTTTGTTACGAAGTTTGGTCGCCAGATTTCGAGTCTGGCTCTCATATTGTACCAAAGAAGATAACTCTCATGGCCATTGCGTTAATGACAAGAATGTAGCAATGCCTTAACAAATGCTTTGTGGTCGTAATATTCCGTATTTTTTAAATGTAATTATAAATATTTATTGATTTATATAAATATTGATTGGATGTGTTTATTATTGAATAGGTAATTGTTTAATTTGATGGAGTTTATTTAGTTAATTATTTATTTGCTAAATAATTAATGTGATTAGTTAATTAGTTATTTGTTAAATAATTAATGTGTTATGTGGATTGAGTTATGTGATTAAGTAATTTATTTAATTGTTATTAAATAAAGTGTGACAAATAACTAAGTGATAAAGAGTTATTAAAATAAATTAAAGTAAATTTTAATTAACTAAATAAAATATATATAATATATATTATTTTGGGTAACTGCTAAATTAATACAATTATAGCGTCAGTTTTTATTGAATTAAAAAGGCGTGCGTTGGTTTTTTAGTATACGTATATTGCCATTTGGCTTACCTTAGAGTTGTCTGCTAAAAAGAAAGAAATGAGAGAGTTCTCAAAGAGTTGAGATAGAAAAATACAGAGTTCTTCAATCTTTTCTAAGGGTTTAACAAGTATTCTTATCAACAAAAAGGTAAGTGTTTATAACCTTAAATTATGTTTATGTAACCATATATGCTTTTACGCCATATATTTACTGTGAACTTGATAGTCTGTGTTCTTCTACTTCACTGTGTATAAGTTTTTACAAAATTCTTGTAAAATATGTTTTGGTAATTGTTATACTAGCATATATTGATAGGTGATTGTATGTTTAACATGTATATAAGATTTTATTCTAATTACGTGTTAAAGAAAGAGGAACTTGGTTTTACTGTGAAAAACATGTATGAACGTATGTTTGCAAAATAACAAAATTGGTATGTGATTATACAAATTGTGAACTAATACGCGAATTTAACTTTGTATATATAAATTGGAATATATGTTTGTATGATAGTATTTCAAAAGTATTAAGTTGGTTATAATTCTTGATTTACGTTCACTGTATTTTGGATATCAAGATATCAACAATGGAGTTTTAAAAGTTTGGTTTTAAAGGAAAACAGTGTTTCCAAAGAATTAGTTCTCTGATATTGTTGTTTAGTTGTGTAAAATTCGTACACAAATGCTTCATAAATTTTGTGAAGTTATACATGCTATTGGATGTCAAAAGTTAGACAGTTGTTTTACTGTGTTTTTCTGGTTTGGTTCTGTGAGTTTCGGCGCGCCAGCGTCAAAATTCACGCTCCAGCGTCAAGTTTCGCGCCTTAGTGCTAAAAGTATTGCTTCAAAGCTAGACTTTCATGACAATAAAGACCGAAATTAACCAGAGCACTGACTTCGCATACCGCAACGCCGAGTCCCTATATATTTCTCGCACGAGCGCCTAACTCAAGTCATGTGCAGTCATGACCTCCATTAAAGATAAATCGTGGCGCCACAAGTGCCACTTAGCAGAATCAGCGAAATGACTTACATCTTGCATGTAAGTCCGAATTTTGATAATAATACTATAAGACCAAATAAATTATGTTATTATAGTATTGTAATGTGTTGAACGAACATGTTAATACCTAACGAATTTATTATCGTTTAGGAATATGATTTGATTACATTGTTAGACATTGAAACCATACGTGATGTAGTGTTGATTATGACTAATCATGTCATATTAACACATGTATACAGGATATTATGATTTGGACTATAACAGTTTAATCTACGTGTCAGGCAAGTTCTCTAACTCCATACTCTCGTTGAGTTAGTTGTGTTTATATTAGTTTTCTAATCCTAAAGCTTCGTTATGCAAATTTCATATGCTATACTTTATTAAGTAAAGTATTTCCATTAAGCAACTTAATTTTATCCAATTATTCATGATGATACAAGCTTCCTATCTCAACACTTTCGTTGAGATAGTTATTATGATTATGCAAGTTTTTCCTAACTCTAAACTTGTTATATTAGCATTCAAGTATCGTTATTCTTTTGAATCAGTTTATTGTTCAAGTTACTATTTGTTGTGCATGCTTAATAATAAATTTTAAGATATAACCTTAGCTTAATATTGTTCATGTGACACCCCCAAATTCGGGTACTTCGATTCCACGGGATTTGGTGTTCACTGTACATAAATCATCTATCTATCTACCCATAATAAATGCAAACCATGCAATAGATAGAAATAAAATCTTCCCTTTATAGGGTTACAACATCTGAATCATAAACATAATCCAAGGTTAAACTAACCTTAAATATCTGTGCAGAAATATAAACATTAACATCATTAACTCAAGTCTAACATAAATACATCATCAAATAAAATAACAAGTCTTCATCACTTGCTAACTTTGCCCTTGCCTTTACTAGTGGAAGGTTCATCAGTTCTTTCGTCCTTAACTGCAATGTTATTAATAAGCAAGAGTGAGCACTATTGCCCACAAGTATAACAATGAATTAACAGTATAATAACATGCGAGTGAATCAAAGACATCTGAATAAAAGCTCAACTTTTGAATCAAGAATGAATAACAAGAATCAAAAGAATTCTGAGGGTCATAAGACCTTGAACTATGTCCTAGGTTATCAAAGGTTATACTTGAAACCTTTAACAGTCATAAGAATATGGACCTTCTTCTCGTACTTAGGGGGATCAGCCCTTAGTACCATACTGTGCACAATATCTTAACGCTAACGCATAAGTAAATCTCTTTGCAGGGTTGTTCATCTCAGTTTGACATTCGAGTCCGCACCAAAGGAAGTTTGCTATGGATAATTCATCAAGGGTTCTTAAATTTAGAACGCTCATCAACTATGGACTAGTCTAATAAGGTTCAATAATAATGATATTCAAATCGAATAATAATCTCAAGAAGTATACAATAGAACAATTATTGTATAACTGAATCATGCTTTGAAAAGATAATAAATCTTTAATACAACATTTGAACTTAAATAGTAGCAATGATAATTCACTCGGGGTAAATAATAAACTTGAACAATAATGACAAGTAGGGTTAGGAAACTTGCCTCGTGCGTAGATTACACTTTAACTAAGCATGTTCTTTGAATTAAATCCTACATATCATTCACATTCACAATACCAGTTAATTATAACTTAACTAATCATCATAAACTCATTCTCTTTGTCTACTTTGATTATTTAACTATACTTAGTTAATTTACCACTTTGTCACATAATTTATACTTCATGAATAACAAGCTTATTATGTGTTCAATAATTCTATCCACGTGTAATTATGTTATTAACATGTTAAAGAACTCTTTTATCATCATATTATACTTCTAACATGTTTACATGTTCATTAAATTAAGTTACTAACACATTGCTAGACTTAACATTTTAAAAATAACTCATTCTGAAATTTCTGGAGAGTAGCACTGCGGCGCCACTATTACACTTGATCTTCATTTGGCTGCGGTCATGATAAGCTAGGCTTCTACACGGACTCTTCGCATCATGACTCGAGAGACATCATGGCATGGGACTTTGATTCGAGATGATGCCACTGCCATGGCTGAGACTCAGACTTGATTCGATTCGCTCAAGAACATAGAGTTCGGCAAAAAGGACACTAAATAATCATTAATTTCACTAATTTAACATACCCACATGTTAATATTCACATATAATCATTACCCAACATCTGTAGAGTAATTTTAACCCATTAAAACACATAATCACAGAATTAAAACATGTGAATTTCACTGACTTTGATGTTTTTGGAGGTTTTGAAAATAAAACATGAAAATTGTCACTGCGGATTCGTTATAGCACCGAATCTGTTTATTTAAACTTGGATCTCTTCGTATCAACATGCATAATAATATACGAATGTAAAATTTAGGGATAATATACGTCAATACATAAAATATCACGTATAAGGCCATAAGGCCAAAACCCATACTCTTTAATTTTGTAGAAATCATATACGATGTAATATTATGAAACTGATGATATGGAATCATGCAATATATTTATAAAACATGCTATATTTCTCGAATTATTACACATATCCTTATAACAACACCAATTCCCAATTCACAGAGATTAACAGAAGTTTTGAAAGCCATTTTTATAAAACTTGAATACGTGAAATAGAAATTTAGGAAGGAGAGATTACCCTGAGAATAAAGTATATATATGTAGACTTAGATTCTTTCTTCAATCACTGAGTTCTCATAAATCCTCTGAACTCTCTCTTGAATTCTCTTTGACTCTCAACTTAGCAAATAATGAAGAATACGTACGTTAACTCGACTGAACCTTTATGCGCAGAGTTGAGGTCAGTTATTCCATTCGTGGTTTAACTGCCCCCAACTCCTCCTAAGGCCACATTTGGCTAGCAAACTAAGTTCAAAGCTCTTTATTTTAATAAAACCTTTTATCATATAGTTTAATTCATGTCACACCCACTTGCACAATAATTCATATATCTTATTTAATATAAATAAAATATAATAACTTCTCATAAATTCACATAGTTAAATTCTCATTAATAAATAATGTCAAATTATTAAATCTCTAATTAATAATTAAATTAATTAAATAACATCATGCTTAATTAAATTTTTCATTTAATTGAATAAGCTCACATAAATATATATACTTGAATAATAATTATTCTCACATTAATTTAATAAATGTAACACATAATTAAATTAATCTACCACAATGCATCATCAATAATTATTTAATCCAATAATTAAATCATCAAAAAAATATTTATTTAATTCAATAAATATTAAAATTAATTTACAAAAATCTCGTTCGTCACATCTTTCCCTCCTTAAAAGGATTCTGTCCCCAAAATCAAGACTCAATAAATTCAACCCGTTACATTCTCCCCCCCCCCCCCTTACAAAGATTCTGTCCCCAGAATCGCTTATACATAATTAAGTAAATAAATGAGGGTAATTCTTCATCATATTCTCTTCAAGTTCCCACGTAGCTTCTTCAGTGTTGTGGTTCCTCTAAATAACCTTAACAGAAGGTATAACTTTATTTCTGAGAACTTGTTCTTTTCGGTCGATAATTTGGATAGGAATTTATTCATAAGAAAAGTCTTTCTCAAAATGCAGGGGTTCGTATTCAATTATATGCTTGTAATCGACTTTGTATGGTCGTAACACAGAAAAATGGAAGACGTTGTGGACGTTCTCGAGTGCTGGAGGTAAGGCTACCTCGTACGCGACTTCTCCGATTCTACGCAATACTTCAAAGGGTCCAATAAATCTTGGGCTCAATTTCCCTTTTTTTTGAACCTGATCTTCCCCTTCCAGGGAGAGACGTTCAAGAAAACATAACTACCTGATTCAAACTCGATATTTTTACGATGTGGATCAGCGTATTTCTTCTGTCGATCTTGAGCCGCTACCAATCGTGCTCGGATCGCTTAGACTATTTCGTCGTCTCATTGCACCATTTCGCCTAGCAATTGTCTTTCACCAACTTCATCCCAAAGAAAGCGGAGTTCGCAGACTTTCTCAGATATAACGCTTCGTAAGGCGGCATGCCAATACTAGCGTGGTAACTGTTGTTGTAGCCGAACTCTACTAACGGTAGGTGATCATCCCAATTTCCTTTAAAGTCCATCACACAGGCTCTTAGCATATCTTCTAATGTCTCGAATCGTTTCACACTCTCTGTCCGCTTGATTTGAGGGTGGTAAGTCAGACTCATTCGCAATTGCGTACCCATGCATTCTTGAAGACGTTTCCAGAAATTTGATGTGAAGCGCGGATCCCTATCTGAAACAATTGATACCGGAACTTCGTGCCTCGAAACAATCTCTTTTACGTATAGCCTCGCCAACTGATCTAAATTGAATCTTATTTTGATCGGAAGGAAGTGTGCAGATTTCGTCAGTCGGTCAACGATAACCCATACTGCGTTGTAGCCTTTCTGAGTCATTGGAAGGCCAACCACGAAGTCCATTGTAATATGTTCCCATTTCCATTCTGGGATCTCTAACGGTTGTAGCAATCCACTCGGGCTCTGATGTTTTTCTTTCACTTTCTGACAGGTAAGACACTTGGCAACACATTCTGCAACATTTCGTTTTAAATTCGGCCACCAGAAATGTTGTCGAAGATCTTGGTACATTTTGGTACTACCAGGGTGAATCGAATATCGTGAACTACGAGCCTCGTTCAAAATTTCTTCCTTAATCTCTTGTACTGGCGGTACCCAGATTCTATTCTCAAATCTCAGTATTCCTTCCTTATCCATCTTAAATCTCGGTTCAGTTCTTTCAGATATCTTCTTTGTCACCTTTTTACATTCTTCATCCTGAAGCTGAGCCTCCTTAACTTTATCCAGTAGAGTTGTACCAGATTGCATCTAAAATATTTTCTCATCAATCTCCATAGGATACTTCACTTCCAACTCCAGTTTCTCCATTTCTGAAATTAGCTCCTCCTGAGCAGTTAACATCATCAATTTCTCATGACCCTTTCTACTTAAGGCGTCGGCAACTACATTTGCTTTCCGTGGATGATATAAAATCTCACAGTCGTAATCCTTAATTAATTCCAACCATCTTCTTTGACGCATATTCAAATCCTTCTGTGTAAAAATATATCTCAAACTCTTGTGGTCCGTATATATTTCACACTTCTCCCAGTAGAGATAGTGTCTCCAAATTTTCAAAGCAAAAACAATTACAGCTAACTCCAAGTCGTGGGTTGGATATCCCTTCTTGTAATCTTTCAATTGTCGTGATGCATATGCAATAACTTTGCCATTTTGCATCAGCACACAACCATGTCCTTTATGCGACGCATCACTATAAATAACAAAAATTCATGTATCGTCCAGAAGGGATAACACAGGTGCTGTACTCAATTTCTTCTTCAATTCTTGAAAGCTCTCCTCACACTTCTCCGTCCAAACAAATTTCATAGCTTTACGAGTAAAATTCATTAACGGAGTTGCGATCTTGGAAAAGTCTTGCATGAATCTTCTATAATATCCTACTAATCCAAGAAAACTTCTTACTTCCGACGGCGTTCTCGACTGATCCCAGTTAATCACGGCATCTACTTTGGATGGATCTACCGAAATTCCATTTTTATCGATCACGTGACCAAGAAATTGAACTCGTTCAATCCAAAATTCGCATTTCAAAAATTTAGCGTACAACTTCTCCCTTCTCAATACTTCCAACGTTAACCTCAAATGTTCTTCATGTTCTTCTTTGGTTTAGGAATATACCAAAATGTCATCTATAAATACCACTACGAACTTGTCCAAAATTGTTTGAATACACCATTCATTAGTCCCATAAATGCTGCAGGAGCATTCGTAAGACCAAACGACAATACTAAAAAAACGTAGTGATCATATCGCGTTCTGAACGCTGTCTTAGGGACATCCTCTGGTCTCACCTTCACTGATGATAACCGCTTCTCAAGTCTATCTTGGAAAGGTATCTTGCTCCTTTCAATTGATTAAACAAGTCGTCGATCCTCGCTAATGGATATCTGTTCTTAATCGTGATATTATTCAGTTCTCTGTAATCAATGCAGAGCCGCATCGATCCGTCCTTCTTTTTCACGAATAACACCGGCGCTCCCCACGGCGATACGCTTGGTTAAATGTACTTCTTGTCCAACAATTCTTGTAGTTGTACCATTAATTCCTTCATCTCTACTGGTGCCATTCGGTATGGTGCCTTCGATATTGGAGCAGTTCCTGGCGCCAAATCGATCACGAAATCTACCTCTCTATCTGGTGGAAGTCCTCGCAAATCGTCTGGAAATACGTCGACGAAGTCCTTCACAATCGGTATTTCTTCTACCTTCGGATTCTCTTTTCGACTGTCGAATATGTAAGCTAAGTATCCTACACAGCCTTATCTTAATAACTTCCTGGCATGCATCATCGTCAGACAACTCGCTTGTTCTGGCGACTTCTGTTACCATAAAATACAACCTTTCGACGAGTCATAAGGTTAATACGCTTTTTTGGCAATCAAATACATGTTTCGTAATTGAATAACCAATCCATTCCCAAAATAACGTCAAATTCCCCAAGTCGAATAGGATAAGATCTACATTCATGATATTACCCTTAATATCCACTCTATAGTTCTTATGTATGCATTTAATGAGGATTATTTCTCTATTCGCAATTTCTATGTTCATGGGGTAATCCAATTCATCCTTAGGCAAATCTAAATTCTTGGCAAAGTCATCAGATATAAAGGAACAAGTAGCACCCGAATCAAATAAAACATAAGCGTTAATTTTATTGATCGAAATGATACCTGACACCACATCACGGGATTGATTTGCATCTTGCACCGTCATGTTGAAAGTCCGGGCGGTCGGTCGGTTTGTTGCGGTTGGTCCGGTGATGGTTAAGGCATTTCCACTATTGTTTCCCCGGTTTCCCCCTGATCCTGACCCTCCCGATCCTTTCTTGGGACAATCTCTTGCCAGATGGTCCTTCGAACCACAAGTAAATCAAGCACCCTTCTTTGGGGTTGGACAGTTTGGTGCTATGTAGCCTTCCTGACCACAATTGTAGCACACTCTTTTTCCTTTCATACAAACTCCTAGATGGGCTTTCCCGCAAGTCAGGCATGCTTTGATTCTTTTCTTCTGACTACCTTGCTGATTCCCCGATGATGAGCTGTCGTTCCACATTTTCTTCTAATTGAAATTTCCACCTCCTGTGCCACTTCAACTGGCCTTATTATTTCCTTCACCTTCACTCTTCTTCTTCTTCTGATCTTGATTATATTTGGTCACCGCATCGCTCCCACCTTCAGCGAGGATGGCCTTTTCCAGAACTCCAGCAAATGTGTTTATCTGAAACATTGATACCTTATTGTAAGCCCAAGGCTTTAGTCATTGTTTAAATCTTCTGGCCTTTCTCTCTTCAGTGTGTACTTGGTACGGGGCAAACCTTGCCAACTCGTTGAATTTAGCCGCGTAGTCAGGTACGCTCATGTTTCCCTGCTTCAGTTCCAAAAATTGAACTTCCATCTGATTCTGCGAACTAGTTGGGAAATACATTTCGAAAAACATTTCTTTAAATCTCTCCCACGTAATTACACCTTCACCTCCTCGTACTTTGTTTGCTTGCCACTAGTAGCTAGCCTCAGACTTCAGCATAAACGTTGTAAAAGCGGTCTTCTGATCTTCTCTAACCCTAGCAACGTCGAAAACCTTCTCCATTTCCATAACCCATGTTTGAGCCTCGATTAGGTTCATGGAACCTTTGAACTCTGGCGGTCCCACTGCCTTGAAGTCCTTAAACGTTGAGTTTGTTGGAGCTTGAGGTTGATTGTTCATTGCTCTAGTCAGTAAGTTAACTAACTGTTGAACGTGATTAGCGTTGGCATTATTGTTATTATTGGTTGACTCTTCCTGAGCCGGTTGACGTTGTTGTCTTCTTCTTGGCGGCATTTTTCTGTTAAATAAACGCTTATTAGAACTTTATTTATTTCTCTAAATAGTTAACGCATTACTTAACAATTTAACATACTCATTTAACACATCATCTCGAACAACTTGATATATTTTCATTCAAATCAAAAGTTTTAACATCAAACTATAGCAACACTGCTATTTACATCAACTATCCTGGAATAAAGAATCCACATGATTTAAAACATTAAAATATTCCTTCGTTCATAAACACATCGGAATTTACATATAAAAACTAATTAAGTCTTTCACATAATTAAACAAATTCTATCACTGTCTGTCAAGGTGCTGAATAGCCTTGCCATGCTCCTCATCCATAATACGAGACATCGTCCTGCGATCCAGCATGTACGATGGAAGTCCTTCAAATTGGATGGGGTACCTCAAAACTCGATCTTGGGCGTCATCCATTGCATGATTAAGTGTAGAGTATGTCTCTCCAAGCTTCGCCTTCTTTGCACGATCATCTTCTTCCGCAAGATCAAGATGACGTGACTCTCTTATCCACCCTCTCTCTCTCGCTATGGGCAGCCTCTCCGAACTCTCTTTCAGATCCTTCTTCAACTTTTCTATCTCTGCGGTCTTATCTTCAGTTTGACCCTTCTCGTGGACCAAATCCCATTCTACATTTCCCAGTCGTGAGTGAAGAGTCGAAATCTCCCTCTCCTTCTGCTCTAGAGTAATATGCTGAATAATCGCTCGCTCGGTCAAATCCTACACCTCATCTCGTAATTCCACGTTACGGTCGTATAACGTGTTATACATCTCAGCATCAATGGTGTACCATGGTAACTCCTCTTCTTCCTCTTCCTCGTCAAACTCCTCCTCAGGATCAGTCTCAGGTTCATGCTCCTGACCAACAACGGTGATCAATGGAGATGACCCCCTCTAAACTAACTGTTCCCTAACGACATCTATGTCTCTGGGCTCCTCCTCTGTCGGTACTATAGGTACTCGGGGTTCCTCCTCCCCTGCTCGACTAGTTCCTCCAACGTCAGACATCCTGACAACAAAAATTTCAAATTTTAGTTACTAAGTCGTACTAGTGAGCACCTAATTTAACACATAAGCACATAAAATCTTTTATTATCTTTAATGAATTACAGAAATTCATTTCCTAGAACTCGATAAGAGTTTTCCATTACTATCTTCTTCTATAAGGCTACTACCTAAGGTTGTTCCCCCACCTAAGGTTCATAACCTCACACTACGATATTAACTTGTGACACCCCCAAATCCGGGTACTTCGATTCCACGGGATTTGGTGTTCACTGTACAAATAAAATCTTCCCTTTATAGGGTTACAACGTCTGAATCATAAACATAATCCCAGGTTAAACTAACCATAAACATCTGTGCGGAAATATTAACAACAACATCATTAACTCAAGTCTAACATAAATACATCATCAAATAAAATAACAAGTCTTCATCACTTGCTAACTTTGCCCTTGCCTTTACTAGTGGAAGGTTCATCAGTTCTTTCATTCTTAACTGCAATGTTATTAATAAGCAAGAGTGAGCACTATTGCTCACAAGTATAACAATGAATTAACAGTATAATAACATGTGAGTGAATCAAAGACATCTAAATAAAAGCTCAACTTTTGAATCAAGAATGAATAACAAGAATCAAAAGAATTCTGAGGATCATAAGACCTTGAACTATGTCCTAGGTTATCAAAGGTTAAAATTGAAACCTTTAACAGTCATAAGACTATGGACCTTCTTCTCGTACTTAGGGGGATCAGCCCTTAGTACCATACTGTACACAATATCTTAACGCTAACACATAAATAAATCCCTTTGCAGGGTTGTTCATCTCAGTTTGACATTCGAGTCCGCACCAAAGGAAGTTTGGTGTGGATAATTCATCAAGGGTTCTGAAATTTAGAACGCTCATCAGCTATGGACTAGTCGAATCAATAAGGGTTCGCTAGTCTAATAAGGTTCAATAATAATGATATTCAAATCGAATAATAATCTCAAGAAGTATACAATAGAACAATTATTGTATAACTGAATCATGCTTTGAAAAGATAATAAATATTTAATACAACATTTGAACTTGAATAGTAGTAATGATAATTTATTTGGGGTAAATAATAAACTTGAACAATAATGACAAGTAGGGTTAGGAAACTTGCCTCGTGCGTAGATTACACTTTAACTAAGCACGTTCTTTGAATTAAATCCTACATATCATTCACATTCACAATACCAGTTAATTATAACTTAACTAATCATCATAAACTCATTCTCTTTGTCTACTTTGATTATTTAACTATACTTAGTTAATTTACCACTTTGTCACATAATTTATACTTCATGAATAACAAGCTTATTATGTGTTCAATAATTCTAACCACATGTAATTATGTTATTAACATGTTAAACAACTCTTTTATCATCATATTATACTTCTAACATGTTTACATGTTCATTAAATTAAGTTACTAACACATTGCTAGACTTAACATTTTAAAAATAACTCATTCTGAAATTTCTGGAGAGTGGCTCTGCGGCGCCACTGTTACACTTGATCTTCGCGCTGCGGCGCGATGGCGTTGCGGCCAGACTCTTGGCGCTGCGGCTCGAGACTTGGCGATGCGGCGTGGGACTTCAGTTCTGGAGTTGGCGCCGCGACGCGAGACTCCAGAATTCGATTCCCAGTTCGCGAAGAACATAGAGTTCGGCAAAAAGGACACTAAATAATCATTAATTTCACTAATTTAACATACCCACATGTTAATATTCACATATAATCATTACCCAACATCTATAGAGTAATTTTAACCCATTAAAACACATAATCACAGAATTAAAACATGTGAATTTCACTGACTTTGATGTTTTTGGAGGTTTTGAAAATAAAACATGAAAATTGTCACATGGATTCAAGTTATAGCACCGAATCATTTATTTAAACTCAAGTCTCTTCAGTATCAACATGCATAATAATATACGAATGTAAAATTTAGGGATAATATACGTCAATACATAAAATATCACGTATAAGGCCATAAGGCCAAAACCCATACTCTTTAATTTTGTAGAAATCATATACGATGTAATATTATGAAACTGATGATATGGAATCATGCAATATATTTATAAAACATGCTATATTTCTTGAATTATTACACATATCCTTATAACAACACCAATTCCCAATTCACAGAGATTAACAGAAGTTTTGAAAGCCATTTTATAAAACTTGAATACGTGAAATAGAAATTTAGGAAGGAGAGATTACCCGAGAATAAAGTATATATATGTAGACTTAGATTCTTTCTTCAATCACCGAAGTTCTCACAAATCCTCGAACTCTCTCTTGAATTCTCTTTGACTCTCAACTTAGCAAATAATGAAGAATACGTGACGTTAACTCATTTGAACCTTTATATGCGTGAGTTGAGGTCAGTTATTCCATTCGTGGTTTAACTGCCCCCAACTCCTCCTAAGGCCACATTTGGCTAGCAAACTACGTTCAAAGCTCTTTATTTTAATAAAACCTTTTATCATATAGTTTAATTCATGTCACACCTACTTGCACAATAATTCATATATCTTATTTAATATAAATAAAATATAATAACTTCTCATAAATTCACATAGTTAAATTCTCATTAATAAATAATGTCAAATTATTAAATCTCTAATTAATAATTAAATTAATTAAAGAACATCATGCTTAATTAAATATTTCATTTAATTCAATAAGCTCACATAAATACATACTTGAATAATAATTATTCTCTACATTAATTTAATAAATGTAACACATAATTAAATTAATCTACCACAATTGCATCAAATAATTATTTAATCAAATAATTAAGTCATCGAAAAATATTTATTTAATTCAATAAATATTAAAATTAATTTACAAAAATCTCATTCGTCACAGTTCAAAGCAAGGTGTGACAGATTATTCAATTGTTATGCTATTAGAATTATTCCTAAAGCATGAACTTAGAACGAAATGTTTATTTAGTCAGGATTATTCAATAACATAGTGTTATTATCTTTTATTCAACTAATCCTTAGTTGATGTCCGTGGAATTCCAAATTACCTTGAAGTGTATCCAAACCAAACTATCTTTGGGGCGGACTTGTACTCAAAATACTGAGATGAACAACCCTATTTATAGGGGTTACGCTTAGTTTTGTACTTTGCACTGAAATGTTTGTATACAATACATGTACGAAGGGTTGATCCCCCTAAGTACCTTAAAGTCATTATGGTCGTATGATTGTAAAATTTTAAGATGAAAGATTACTTATAACTGTGGACAAGGTTCGTGGTCATTAGACCCTCAATGAATGTATAAAATGTTAATAGAACTCATTGTTCAGTTCTATTGAGCCCCTGAATGGGCAAGGAATGTTAAGATGTTAATAGAACTCATTGTTCAGTTCTATTGAGCCCCTGAATTGGACTGGAATGTTAAGATGTTAATAGGACTTATTATTTAGTTCTATTGAGCCCCTAAATGGGCAAGGAATGTTTAAGATGTTAATAGAACCTATTGTTCAGTTCTATTGAGCCCCTTAATGGACAGAGAATGTAAAAGTTATTCATTGTTATTTCAAGTGAGCCTTGTTTGCTCACTCTTGCCAGTAAAATCCTTACAGCTAAAGATGGAAAGGGTGACGTACCTAGCACCAAAGAAAGGAAAGGGAAAGATGAACAATCTTCAAGACTTGTAATAGTTTTGATAGTTTTATTATCAGACTTTGGTTTAAAGAATGTAATGAAGTTTATTTAAATTTTCCGCATGAATGATTGTTTGTAAAGGTTAGATAACCTGGGAGATATTATTTTATGTAGTTCCTGTATGGGCAGGTTTATTATTCAATTTTATTTATGATTGGGTAGTTATAAATGAATATTTTGATTACGTGAACACCAAATCTTGAGGTAGTGAAGTACTGAGATTTGGGGGTGTCACAAGTTGGTATCAAAGCTTTAGGTTATGAACTTTAGGTGGGGGAAAAAGCCTTAGGAAGTAACCTTTAAAAAGATAGTGGAGATAACTCTTATCGAGTTTTAAGGAAGAAGTAATAAAACACTTATGTGCTTATATGTTTATAACTTATGTGCTCACGAGTGTCGAGTAGAATGATTAATAACTAAAACTTTAAAATTTTGTTGTCAGGATGACTAATGTCGGAGAATCCAGTCAGGCTAGGGAGGAGGGACCTCAAATGCCTATAGAAGAGGAGCCTCGCGACATTCAGGTTGTTTGGGTACAACTACTGCCACGGGAGTCAGCCCCGTTGGTCACAGTGGTTGAAGATGAGGATGATGATGTTGAGACGAATGAGGAGGATCCCATGGAGTTGCCACATGAGGATGAGGATAACGAGGACGAGGAGGAAGAGACTCCACTAACCTCGATGGCTGCTCGTATATATGATGAAGTCTACGACTGTAACGTGGAACTTCAGGACACAGTTGAGGAGTTGCGGGAGATAGTAGCTAAATAACAGACTGCAATGACACAAAAGGACGACGACATCTAGGATCGAGATGAATGTATAACTAATGCTGAAGAGAAGCTGAAGGAGAGAAGGAACAACTGATCGAGATGGTCGTGGAACTGAAGAACAAGCTGAAGGAAGAAGCTACCAAGAAGGCGAGAGCTGAAGACGTATACGAGGAAGCTTATCAACAAACTAGAAGAGAAGTAAGGGACGCACAAGCAAAGAGGATGAAGATGGAAGAGATGGATAAAGTATTCAATACCGTGATCAATCGAACTCAAGATCGGGTCATGGGTTATCCAATTCAGTTCGAAACTCTGCCATCATATGTGTTAGATCGCCGAACAATGTTCCGAGTTATGGAAGAACAGCGTGAAAAGGCTACGGAGTATCTTAATAGATCATCGTAGGAAATGTGCCTGTAATGCACGTAATAAGTGTTAAATAATGTGTAAATCCCTAGTGTTAAGTAACCATAGGATATGCTAATAATGATGTTGTCCTGTAACTTTTGTAGTTCAGGAAAGGAATGTAAATAGCAGTGATGCTATTGTTTTTATGTTTTCGAAGAGATGATGAATAAATAAAAGATGTTATTTTATTCAAAAGTGTTATGTGGTTATTTCTTTTATGCAGGCAAGTTAATTAGAAAATACTTAAAGAAGTTGGGTAATAGTCTAATAGATGTTTTTTTAACAGAAAATGCCTCCCAGACGTGAACCATGTTAGGTTTGTAATATTCATAAAGCAATCAAATTGCAAAAAGTGCGGAAGCGTGTAAAAATCAGAGTTTAAAAATTTATAAACCATATACCCGGATCACCCTTTATGCACAATTATTAATTAAACGAAAAGATAAAGAATAAATCATACCCTTGAAGATCGAGCTTCCTCGAGGTACAAGTTCACCTCCAAATCCTTTCGCGTTCAATCTTGAATCCACCGGGTTTGGTTCCTTCCTTTGATCAACGTTAGCCACCCATGTGTTTGGCCTCTAGAGGTGATCCACCAAGGAAGAATAAAATTCAAGAAGATGGGTATTGGCTCAAACCCTAGTTTTTCTATCTCTATAGAAAGGGTGTACTCTCCCAACAATTGGAATTATGTCGTATGTTGAAAAAGTCAACAACTCATATCACCCATAATAAGACTCCTCTTATTTATTGATGTGGGCAACCCTCCTTAACAATTAAGAAATTGGGTTTTATTTAATTAATTAAATTCTTTTAATTAATTAAGCTCCCTAATTTTATTAGGGATAATTAATTAAACTCCTTTAACTAATTTTCCTTCCTAATCCAATTAGGAATAAATGAGAGTACTTATATTAAATTAATTCCTAAACTCTTTTAGAAATTAAAATAATAATAATTGTAATAATATTAATAAGACTCCTCTTATTAATTTATATTTAATATTTCTAAAATATTAAATAATAAATATTAAGCTATTTAATTTATTCTATCACCATAGATTAAATTAAATATACTTAATATATTATTACGATTATGCCATTAACTTCTTAAATAATTATTCTTCCTTTTATGGTGTGACCCTTTAGGTTCTCCATATTAAACAGGGTTGTGAATAAATCAATTAGAACAATTCTAATCTTATTTAAATAAATAAATTAAACAATTAATTTATTTAAATAAATAATATTTATTCTACAATAGGGATAAGCCTCCCTAGCGATTAACGATTTTCCGGATAATATAGATTTCAACATTAATCATAAAAGAACCTTTGAGTTAATAGTTACCAGACAATTCAATCCTTCCACCATACAATGTCCCAATTAAATATAAGACATGGAATTCTTTGTCAAGTCTTATTTTATTTAATTATATGTATTTCGATCCTTAAATGCACAACTCCAAATAATGCAAATTAGAAACTTCTTTCTAATTTCATTACACTTAACTTCGCCAAGGACTCTTGGGTAATCATTTATCGAATCACATAGGACATTTCTCTTCTTTTATTAGAAGTGGTAGATTCTTTATTGATCATACATTATCTCCATGTACAACTTATTATACCCAAGCATACCCTTTGATATACCCTAAGGGTCTTAAGGAATAAGTCAAAGTATAACTCATCATACACAAGATACTATGACGATCTCAAGTCCAAGGATTACTTATACTACTATCACTACTGAGGAATTCCTATTGACAGACAAATAAAACTCCATTAGGTATTCCTTAGCGAGCCACGTTCAGTGAACTTATTCTCTAATAAGCACCTACATACTTGCTTTAGTGTCTCCACACAAATGATCATGAGATCAATCATCCTCATCCAATGAGCAAGCAACGTATGTACCAATCTATCCGGATTCACTAATCTCCAATTTAGTAATCCAATGATTGGGAACTATTTTAGTTTTAAGCTTTCTAAGAATTTAGATCTCATTAGAATGATCATCATCATTATTCTAAAAGCATTGCTTAAAACTATGGGTTTATCACATATTATAAAACAGCATTATGTAGATAATTAAAAGCCTTTTATAATTAATACTTTTTATTAATAAATGAATAAGATTGTTACAAAGTATATGCTTTATCATCAAACATGATTGGCTTGTGTGCATATTACTTTCAATCTCCCACTTGCACTAAAGCCAATCGTCATAGTATCTTATACTCTTCTTCTCTAAGTGACGATTATCCTGCTGTTGGATAAGCTTTAGTTAATGGATATGTAATGTTGTTCTTGAGAGTCCACTATCTCTATAGTGTTTTCCCATCTTTCAATGATTCTAATAATCAAATGAAAGTGCCACAACACATGTTTAGATCCAAGATGAGACTTAGGAACTATTCCTAGTTTTCAGAATGAACTTTTAATCCAAACAATCAACTTGCGACTTCATTTATAGCTATATACTTTGTCTTTATCACTAAACCAAAGAACTCTTTTCTTTGTTTGGAACCTTTCCAATTCACTCGCACCACTATTCAAGGTAACACTTTACCTTAAAGTGGATTTTAAATTGCGTCTTGGTGCGTCTCGAAAAACTTGAGTCCGTAAAGCCCTCTAGTTTTAATTCGGACCCACCATGTATGTTCACATCCTTAGTGGGTTAAGAACTTTAAGATGTTTTTCCTTTGTCTTACGGTGATCTTCTCTCGAATATGACCGATCAACATCGGTCTCGTATATTTCATTGCATACATGATTGTCACTCATGCGATCTCTCTTCTTTGGAGTCTATGGGGACTATTAAAGAGATACACTACATGGCTCATCAACATGAGACATCTCTTGAGTTTGCCATGCTAAACGACTTTAGCATCAAATGAATATACGTTCCTTGGGTTAAGTCGAGCATCCTTTTAAATCTATCTATATAGATTTATATCCCCAATTAAGATACTCTTCCAAATCATTCATGGAGGAATGTTTAGACAACTTTATCTTTACTGATTGTAGCATTGGTATGTCATTCCTTATCCGTAGTATATCAACATATAGTACTAGGAATGTCACGACGCTCCCACTGACCCTTTTGTACACACTAGGTTCATTCTTATTTGATTTATAGTGTTTTGTGGTTCTTGAACTCTTCAAGATCTATTATCCTCCCACTAGCCCCTTTTAATGATAAACACCTTTATCTTAGAAGGCAGGGTGTTTCGCAATAAACACCTTTTGCTATGTAGGATTATAGAACATATACCCTAAACTTAATTTAGGATGTCCCACAAATCGACACTTATAAAATCTTGTCCCAAGCTTATCCTTTGAAACCTTTTCACATAAGTTGGACAACCCTTTATCTTAACATACTTAAGATTAGGAATCCTCCCTGTCCATAACTTTTATGGAGTCTTGGGCCGAATTTTGAGGTTATCATTTCGTAGATATGCAGCCATTCTAGGACATTATCCCAGAAGGATACTGAAATGTCGGTAAAATCATTATGGACCGCACCATGTCCAACAAGGTACGATTTTTCTTTTCAGATACATAAATCATTTATTACATATCAGGAGGCGTCCATTATAAGAAAACCATTTGAGATGATCAAGAAACTTATTGCACAAGTATTTATTCCTTGATCTAATCAAAGAATCTTAATACATTGCCAATTTATTTTACTTCTGAATTCTTTGAACCTTTCAAATAATTCACACTTGTATTTCAATAAATACATACATTCAACTCTTTGAATGATCATCTCCTTTTCTTATACTAGTTTGTTCAATTTATAAAATAATTTTTCACGTAAGTCAAGTATACAAAATTTATTAAGTAATATTCCGGTTTATAAAAACATTATCATTATAAATAGAACAACAATTGTTCTTAATTATAATACCAAAATTTTATTGTCCAATAATAAAATGGAAATAATGTTTCTAACAAGAATTGGAATACAATAACAACTTATTGACTTAATAGATTTGCTAGTAGGCATTGCTAAACTATAAGTTTCTATGGCTAATATGGCAACCTTTGCTACATTTCCCATACATAGGATTACTTATCTTTGTTTAACTTTCTACTTACGCTTGGTCCTTCATAAATCTATATTTATGATAACCAAAGTCGGTATCCAATACCCAAGTAGAACCTTGACTTAAAGAAAATTTATTTCAATCATGAAACAAAAGCGTATTATAAACCGAAACTTCACTAAGCTTCTTTGGTTAGCCTCGCAAGATGCTTCGCATGATTTCTTTCAAAGTGTCTGAGGCTTATTGTATTGGAAGCAAACTCCTTTGCTATCCGTATCGATTTTGTTCTTATTATCCTTTATTTTTGCCTTTCTATATACCTTCTTTGAATCGTTCTTCTTTTCGAGAAGATCCTTTGGCCCCTACCAGAAGACTTAGTCTTTCAGGTTGGAAAGTGACTCTCAACATTTTTCAACATGTTAAGCAAATCAAAGTCGATATATCTAGCTTGTTCATATGAAAAATTCACAACAATTGTGAAAGGAGTAGGGAGTGAGTGCAAGATCAAATCTTGACTCAACTCTCCATCCATGACAAAACCGGTTGTCTTAATTGATCAATCAAATTGATTATGTTAAGAACTTTTATACATTTATAGTGTCATTGGCCATTCTAGATCGGAAGAGCTCCTTAGATATCTCGATATCTATCGGTCCTACTTTCCTCACCATCAACTACTTGATGTGCGGGAATATAGTAGAAGCATCCATAGTTTCATCTTCGATGTCAAAGCTCGTTACTCATAGATGCGAGCATGATGCATTGAGCCAAGCTGTGCATCATCTTGCCACTTTCTAAAAGTAGCAATGTCTTCCTCAAAGGCATTATGCGCAACCATTGCTTGAGGATAGGCGTATTAAGGAAATAAGATAGCTTTTCAACTATGAGAACTATTCTCAAATTCCTTAACCAATCCGTTTAATTTGGTGCAGTTAATTTAGCATCTAATATGCTTCATGATGATAGTAATTTTAGACATTGTAAAATTTCGTAAATGAATTTGTAATTAACAACATTTTAACATACATTCTTTTATTAATTACCAAAATAAATTAGGTCTTGTTTTAAATTGGTATCTCCACTATTTTCTTCAAACTATATTACCTCACTTATATAGTTTGGCAAAATCTAATTAAAGATTTGCTAGTGAGAATAAGGATCCCATTTCAAATGTATATAGCCTTGTGGTGACACAACAAACTATATATAAATAAATAGGTAGACAACTTTTGTCAATTACATCAACTATGTAACTCCTTGTATTTTGCCTCTTAGATTATTTTGATCAGTGGTGGCACATCCGAATCAAAATTATCCAAGTTAAGTCCGACCTAGCACTCCATATATTCAAAAAAGAAAAATATCATCCTTGTGGTGACACAACAAAACAATATTGTTCAATTTTCTTTATAAGCATCAAATGTGATAAATTAACATCTTAAATACTTAATACTTGCCTTGTGGTGACACAACAAACTCATATTAAATATTTAATACTCTATTAATTTTATCATGCTAGAAGGCGACGTTCAATATTCCAAATATCTGTGAACGCTTAGGACTTAATATAAAATTTGAGGGGTTTGTTATTAATTTGTCTCATCTTGTTTAGTGCGCATGCATATATATATATAAAATACGCGTCATATTAATGAACATGCGAAGCATGTTTGCATAATATATAATATATATATAGTATAAGCATGCACATATAGAATACTATATTCTACCTGGATTGATTATGGACTTTTATTATAGTTTGGTTCACTAGAGCCACCAAGTGAACCAAAAGGTCAAACCCTAGGGATGCAAGAAATAATATTTAAATATAACTATTACATTTAAACCCGGGCTCCATTACAAACGGGTCTTCAAGCGCTTCTTGTCCCTTGATCTCCAATTTTTCAAAATTAATTCTAACTATTCCTATTACAAAACTATTTAAAATAAATAGAAACCTTGATCGTGATCGAGGGAAGTACATAGGAGGGGGATAGAATTTACATTAAGAAAAATTAGAGAAGAAGGCAATCTGTGAGACCCCATTTAATAAAACCCATACATTCATGCATCCAACTAAAATAAAATCCAATCATATTGGTCGATAGTCCATAATCAATCCCATTTATTATCATACACATCACCATATGCATCAATAAATAACATTCATCTCATGAATAATAAACATTTAATATATATATTGATATCATTTAATGGGCAAATTTAGTTAGTATAAAATCTATTTTTGAATCAAAATAAACTCCTTTATTTTAATCCAAATTTAAATCAAAATAAAACTATTTTATTTTAATTTATTCTATTTTGAATAAAATAAACTATTTTATTTTAATCAAAATCTTTAATCAAAATAAACTCATTTATTTTAATTAATTATGGAATCCAATTCCATGTAATAAAAAAAAAATCTTTTATTAAAGGAAACACGGATATTCTTTCCTATTCACAAATAAACTCCTTTATTTTGAATAACATGAAATCTTATTTCATATTTAAATAAACTCCTTTATTTAAGAAACATGGATTCTCTTTCCTATTCACAAATAAACTCTTTTATTTTGAATAATATGAAATCTATTTCATATCTAAATAAACTCCTTTATTTAAGAAAAGATCAATTTCAACTCCAATTAGTTATCATGGAATCCAATTCCAACTCTAATTAGTTAGCATGAAATTCTAATTTTAAAATTAAAATAAACCTTTTATTTTAATTATAAAATTATTTAAAATTAAAATAAAACTTTATATTTTAATATTAAAATAAACCTTTTATTTTAAAATTAAAATAAACATTTATTTTAATTATATAATAATTAAGAATATATATATGTATATATATATTCGTAATATATATATTATATATATATAACCGTTCCTTTTATTTTCCAAGACAGTTCTCGATTTTCGTGCCATGCTTACAAAAAAAAATAATGACCGGATTTTGTGAAATTTGGCAACTTGCTTGGTTTCCGTGCGTGGCATAACATTATTATATATATATATATATATATATATATATATATATATATATATATATATATATAATCATTATATAATCATTAGATAATGATTAATCTGTCCTTGATTTCCGTGATAATCATCAGCAATCATTAGATTATCATGTTCTTGCAATGATTAATAATGATTAATCATTCCTTGTTTTAAAAGTGCATCATCAAGTCTTTCGACGGGTTTAAAATGCGATAGGTGACATCATATGACCAAAACATCTTGATTCAATTCCGTGTATGATGATCGTGGGAAAAAAAATATCTGCATTGCCATGATTTGCTTTTTTTTTTTATTTATTTAAATTTTATACAATAAAATTATGCCCAATTAAATTGTTCTAAACACATATCAATATATAAATTAAAATAATTAATAATTCGCATAAAGGTTTGGCTCTGATACCACTGTTAGGTTTGTAATATTCATAAAGCAATCAAATTGCAAAAAGTGCGGAAGCGTGTAAAAATCAGAGTTTAAAAATTTACAAACCATATACCCGGATCACCCTTTATGCACAATTATTAATTAAGCGAAAAAAGATAAAGAATAAATCATACCCTTGAAGATCGAGCTTCCTCGGTACAAGTTCACCTCCAAATCCTTTCGCTCAATCTTGAATCCACGGGTTTGGTTCCTTCCTTTGATAAACGTTAGCCACCCATGTGTTTGGCCTCAGAGGTGATCCACCAAGGAAGAATAAAATTCAAGAAGATGGGTATTGGCTCAAACCCTAGTTTTTCTATCTCTATAGAAAGGGTGTACTCTCCCAACAATTGGAATTATGTCGTATGTTGAAAAAGTCAACAACTCATATCACCCATAATAAGACTCTTCTTATTTAATTATGTGGGCAACCCTCCTTAACAATTAAGAAATTGGGTTTTATTTAATTAATTAAATTCTTTTAATTAATTAAGCTCCCTAATTTTATTAGGGATAATTAATTAAACTCCTTTAACTAATTTTCCTTCCTAATCCAATTAGGAATAAATGAGAGTACTTATATTAAATTAATTCCTAAACTCTTTTAGAAATTAAAATAATAATAATTGTAATAATATTAATAAGACTCCTCTTATTAATTTATATTTAATATTTCTAAAATATTAAATAATAAATATTAAGCTATTTAATTTATTCTATCACCATAGATTAAATTAAATATACTTAATATATTATTACGATTATGCCATTAACTTCTTAAATAATTATTCTTCCTTTTATGGTGTGACCCTTTAGGTTCTCCATATTAAGCAGGTTGTGAATAAATCAATTAGAACAATTCTAATCTTATTTAAATAAATAAATTAAACAATTAATTTATTTAAATAAATAATATTTATTCTACAATAGGGATAAGCCTCCTAGCGATTAACGATTTTCCGGATAATATAGATTTCAACATTAATCATAAAAGAACCTTTGAGTTAATAGTTCCACAAATGCAATTCAATCCTTCCACCATACAATGTCCCAATTAAATATAAGATATGGAATTCTTTGTCAAGTCTTATTTTATTTAATTATATGTATTTCGATCCTTAAATGCACAACTCAAATAATGCAAATTAGAAACTTCTTTCTAATTTCATTACGCCCGCCGAGGACTCTTTGGGTTGTCATTTATCGAATCACATAGGACATTTCTCTTTTTTTATTAGAAGTGGTAGATTCTTTATTGATCATACATTATCTCCATGTATAACTTATTATACCCAAGCATACCCTTTGATATACCCTAAGGGTCTTAAGGAATAAGTCAAAGTATAACTCATCATACACAAGATACTATGATGATCTCAAGTCCAAGGATTACTTCATACTACTATCACTACTGAGAATTCCTATTACGACAGCAAATAAAACTCCATTAGGTATTCCTTAGCGAGCCACGTTCAAAGTGAACTTATTCTCTAATAAGCACCTACATACTTGCTTTAGTGTCTCCACACAAATGATCATGAGATCAATCATCCTCATCCAATGAGCAAGTTAAGCGTATGTACCAATCTATCCGGATTCACTAATCTCAATTTAGTAATCCAATGATTGGGAACTATTTTAGTTTTAAGCTTTCTAAGAATTTAGATCTCATTAGAATGATCATCATCATTATTCTAAAAGCATTGCTTAAAACTATGGGTTTATCACATATTATAAAACAGCATTATGTAGATAATTAAAAGCCTTTTATAATTAATACTTTTTATTAATAAATGAATAAGATTGTTACAAAGTATATGCTTTATCATCAAACATGATTGGCTTGTGTGCATACTACTTTCAAACCACCCCGTTAGAGAACCAATGCGAGAACTAACAATAATGATGCTGAGGATAATTTCGTCCAACAACTAGTAACATTACTAATAGGAGCATTGTAGAATCAACCTCAAAACCAAGGCACAACGTTTAAGGAGTTTAAGTCGGTTGGACCACCTGAATTCCGTGGGTCAACGAATCCGGTCGAGGCACAGACCTGGATTATGGAAATTGAGAAGATATTTGAAGTCGCTAGGGTAGGGGATGAACAGAAGAATGATTTTGCAACATTCATGTTGAAAGCAGAAGCTAGTTATTGGTGGCAAGCCAAGAAAACTCGGGAAGGACCAGGGGTGATGACTTGGGATAGGTTTAAGGAGTTATTCTTCGAGACCTACTTCCCAGAGAGTTTGAAGAGTCAGTTAGAGGTTCATTTTTTGGAACTGAAGCAGGGAGCGATGACGGTGTCTGAGTATGCCGTGAAATTCAACGAGTTGGCGAGGTTTACGCCATATCAGGTCAGTATAGATGAGCGTAAGGTGAAAAGATTTGAACAGGGACTAAAGCCCTGGCTGTATAGTAGGGTTTCCCTATTCTAGTTGAAGACGTTTGCAGCAGTGATGAAGAACGAAGTGCCCGCTGAAGGGGGAGGAGAGGCAGTGACAAAATTCAATCAAGAATAGAAGAAGAAGAAGAAGAAGAATGAGGTGGAAGTGAAGAATGGTAGTGGAGGCAATGGAAGTGGCAACAACAACAACAACAACAACAACTTGAAGAGGAAATGGAATGTAAACGGGGGTATTGGAAACCAGCAGAGTAACCAACAGTTTAGGAAGTTTGAAGCATGTACTACATGCGGGAGGTTTCATAAGGGTGTGTGCTTGATGGGGAAATGTGTATGTTTCAACTGTGGTCAGGAGGGTCACATCGCCTCAAATTGCACTCAACCCAAGAAGAATGTCTGTTTCACGTGCTGATCCAAGGATCATTTTGCTCGTGAATGCCCTCAGAAGAAGGTCGGAGAAACAATAAGAAGCGAGGGAGGTAGCAGTGGAGGAACATGGGTCATTGCTGAACCTACAGCATCAAACAAACCCACAGCCAGAACTTTCAACATGACTGTGCAAGATGTTGTGCAATCAAAAGATGTGGTGTTAGGTATTATCCCAATCAACGATATTAATGCTTATGTATTATTTGATTCGGGTGCTACTTGCTCGTTTATATCTGATGAATTTGCTAAGAGGTTAGAATTGGCTAGAGAAGAACTGAATTTCCCTTTGAACATAGAAATTGCGAATAGGGAGGTGATTTCTGTTAGGTTCGTATACAAGAACTGTAGAGTAAACATTAAAGGGAATATCCTGATGGTAGATTTAATTCCGATTAGACTCGGGGAATTTGATGTAATTTTGGGAATGGATTGGTTGTTCAAATATGGAGCAGTAATTGATTGTCACAAGAAGTGTGTAAACCTTATGACTCCGTCAAAGGTAGTTTTCTATGGTAGCAAGTCGTCTAGACAAATGAAATGTCTGATGATTATGCAGGCCAAGAAGTTGTTGAGTCAAGGCTGTGTGGGTTATTTAGCTTACATAGTTGATACTCAGAATAAGGGTGTTAAACTGGAGGAGATACAAGTGGTTAGGGAATTTGTGGATGTATTTCCGGATGATTTTCTAGGACTTCCGCCTGATAGAGAGATTGAGTTCGTAATCGACTTAGCACCAGGAACTGCACCGATATCGAAGGTCCCGTACAGAATGGCTCCGGTAGAAATGAAGGAACTGATGGTGCAACTGCAAGAACTGCTGGACAAGAAGTATATTCAACCAAGCGTATCACCGTGGGGAGCGCCGATATTATTCGTGAAGAAGAAGGACGGATCAATGAGTCTTTGCATTGATTATAGGGAGTTAAACAAAGTCACCATTAAGAATAGGTATCCGTTGCCTAGAATAGATGACTTGTTTGATCTATTGAAGGGTGCTAAGTACTTCTCGAAAATAGATTTGAGAAGTGGGTATCACCAATTAAAGGTAAGAAAGAAAGATATACCTAGAACGGCATTCAGAACTCGGTACGGATATTACGAGTTTCTGGTGATGTCTTTTGGTTTAACAAATGCCCCTGCTGCGTTCATGGATTTGATGAACAGGGTATTTAAACCATTTTTAGACAAGTTCATAGTGGTGTTTATCGACAACATTATGGTGTATTCCAAATCTCAAAAAGAACACGTGGAACATTTACGTTTGACATTGGAGACACTAAGAAAGGAAAAACTGTATGCGAAATTCTCTAAGTACGAATTTTGGCTCGATCGTGTATAATTTTTGGGTCATGTGATTGACAAAGATGGGATTTTAGTGGATCCATCGAAAGTGGAAGCTGTAATCAATTGGGAACAACCAAGGACACCTTCGGAGGTGAGGAGTTTCTTGGGACTGGCCAGTTATTATAGAAGATTTATACAAGATTTTTCCAAGATAGCCACTCTGTTAACAAATTTGACACAGAAAGCTGTGAAATTTGTTTGGACGGAGAAGTATGAAGAGAGCTTCCAAGATTTGAAGAAGAAGCTAAGTGTGGCACCTGTGTTAACCCTGTCGGATAATATAGGAAATTTTGTGGTGTATAGTGATGCCTCACACAAAGGATTGGGTTGTGTTCTTATGCAAAACGGCAAAGTTATTGCATATGCATCAAGACAACTGAAGGATTATGAGAAAGGTTATCCGACTCATGATTTGGAATTGGCTGCAATATTATTTGCTCTCAAGATATGGAGACACTATCTGTATGGAGAGAAATGTGAGATCTACACAGACCACAAAAGTCTAAAGTATATTTTCACTCAGAAAGATCTGAACATGCGTCAGAGAAGGTGGATGGAATTGATAAAAGATTACGATTGTGAGATATTTTATCATCCAGACAAAGCGAATGTGGTTACAGATGCTTTAAGCAGGAAAAGTTGGGAGAAATTGATGCTGATAACAACTCAAGAGGAGCTCATTTCAGCAATGACAAAGCTAGAGCTGGAAATCAAGTTTCCACAAGAATCCAATGAACGACTATTTCAGTTAGAAACAGGTCCAACTTTACTGGACAAGGTGAAGAACGCTTAGTTACAAGATGTAAAATGTGGGAAGATAAAAGAGAATATGGTTGATGGTAGCGATACGAAATACAAGGTCGATACCGAAGGATTACTACGATAGGAGGGAAGAATCTAGGTTCCAGCAACACCAGAACTGAAAGACAAAATCTTGACCGAAGCTCATAGATCAAGATATTCGATTCATCCAGGAAGTACGAAGATGTATAAGGATCTGCGCCAAAATTTTTGGTGGCCGAATATAAAAAGGGACGTTGCAGAATGCGTGGCAAAATGTTTGACATGTCAAAGAGTAAAAGCCGAACATCAAAGACCCAGCGGATTACTTCAACCGTTGGAAATACCGGAATGGAAGTGGGAACACATCACGATGGATTTTGTGGTGGGTCTTCCAACTACTCAGAGAGTATGCGATGCAATTTGGGTGATAGTGGACAGACTGACGAAATCAGCGCACTTTTTACCAATAAAGATTAGGTTCAATCTTGATCAATTGGCAAGATTGTACATCAAAGAGATCGTTTCGAGACATGGAGTGCCAGTGTCAATTGTGTTCGATAGAAACCCGTGATTCACTTCAAATTTCTAGAAGAGACTACAAGAATGCATGGGAACTCAATTGCGAAAGAGTACAACTTATCATCCACAAATAGATGGCCAAAGCGAACGAACGATCCAGACATTGGAAGATATACTGAGAGCATGCGTCATGGATTTCAAGGGAAGCTGGGAAGAACAATTACCGTTGGTGGAATTTGCCTACAATGATAGTTATCACGCGAGCATCGTCATGCCGCCTTACGAAGCGTTATACGGCAGAAAGTGCAGAACCCCACTGTGTTGGGATGAAGTTGGTGAACGTCAACTGCTAGGACCAAAACTAGTGCAACAAATGGCTGAGGTTATCAAACTCATCAGGACAAGATTGGTAGCTGCTCAAGACCGACAGAAGAAGTATGCTGATCAACACAGACAAGATCGAGCATTTGACGTAGGAAGCTATGTATTCCTAAAAGTTTCTCATTGGAAGGTGAAAATTCATTTCGATAAGAAGGGAAAACTAAGCCCGAGGTTTATTTGACCCTTTGAAGTGCTGCAAAAAGTTGGAGAGGTAGCTTACGAGGTAGCTCTACCTTCCAGAGTTGGAAAACATTCACAATGATTTTCATATTTCGGTGTTACGACCATATAAACCCAATTACAATCACGTGATCGAGTACGAACCGTTGCAGTTCGAGAAAAAATTATCTTATGAAGAGGTTCCTATCCAGATAGTCGACAGAAAAGAACAAGTGCTCAGGAATAAAGTGATACCTTCTGTGAAGGTGATATGGAGGAACCACAATGCTGAAGAAGCTACGTGGGAACTTGAAGAGAAAATGATAAAAGAGTACCCTGAGTTATTTGTTTAATATGTGTCTTCGATTCTGGGGACAGACTCTTTGTAAGTAGGGAAGAATGTAACGAATGCGTTATTTGAGTTAGGATTCTGAGGACAGAACCCTTATAAGGGGGGAATAATGTAACATTCTAGATTTTTTAAATGTAAATTATAAATATTTATTGATTTATATAAATATTGATTGGATGTGTTTATTATTGAATAAGTAATTATTCAATTTGATTGAGTTTATTTGTTAATTATTTATTTGCTAAATAATTAATGTGATTTGTAACGACCCCAAAATTCATACCATTTAAATCTCAACTTCGGTCGTTAACCATACATTAAATCTCTAATTTTACATCATTATTCGATATTAAAAACACTAAAATTGCGGAATATTTAAAACGTTTATACATTTCCTTCTCTCTTTCCCTGAATCGCAACATTTACATTACATCTCTTTGATTCAATTTTATATCATGAACCGTTACAACAAAATGACTATACAAAGTCTTACATCATAACTGAATATCCATATACATTGGATATCTCAACTTACAATTCAACAACCTGTTACGTTAAAAATATGAAATACATTTCTCATAAAACATAAGTAATCTTCATGAATATAGATCTCTATAACTCACTTAGCACATATCTTTACCTTAAAATCTTGACCTGCAAAAGTGGTTATTTGCAAGAGTGAGCTCGATAGCCCAGCAAAGTCTAACAGTTTTCATGCATCACATAACACATAATAACATGCTCGATATACATCTCATTAAAGTAACATGGCATACATGTTTTTAATTCACATAGCAAATATAAAGATTAAGCTCCATACTCAATCATCATTACTTAGCCAAAACAATGCAGTCATATATTGACTTTAACATTTCATGATTCCAATATGTATAACATATCATGCAATTTACAACAGTTCATCAAGTCCACGTAGAAAATAGGAACCAAAAAACTTGCCTTGATCGTTGTTTACCAATAATAGATTAAGAGCTTACAGTTATCTGCACTTCACGTGTCCTACACAATTATATAATAATACACATCAACTATTAGTCACATAACAACACATAGTAATTGTAATGTAAACTCTACTCCACATCTCATAATCTTTCCTATTAATTAGCACGCAATGTTCAATTAGATTGTGTTAACTTTCAACTTATATCTCACTATATTTCATAATCAAAGTTCATTCAAGTACTTAAGTCTTGCTAGGACTACTTATTGGTTTTATATTTAACCCATTTCATATCCTATAATATTCATTTCAATTGAATTGAAACACTTTTTAAGTTCATTAACACTTGGCACGACGTTTCAACGTTCAATCGTCACACGCCCAATTTGTATCTCTTGTGTATGCTTACTATGCTTCTATAACTTATCTAATCCATCATTTATAAATGTTAAGCATTATTATATTTACTAACATACATGTTTTATAACTTAGGACATCATCTTTTATCGTCAGGAGAACTACACATGCATATGTGCATGCCCGACGACCTCCGATTGCCTCCAAAAACACAACAATCCTAAAGATGACCATTTTGATTACTGTTATAGACCTCAAATTAAAAATCTTAAAGCTTGAAAGTTGTAGGTCTATTCGTCCTCGTTCGAGATCATCTTAAATCAACTCAATTGGAGTTCGTATGAGAAGGTTATGGCCATTTTACTACAGGAGGCCAAAGCCGACTCTGACTTGTCCCCACATGGTAGCGAGAACTAGGATAAATAGTGACGAATAGCAGATGCGAGATTGGTATTTGGGCGCAAATTTTAAGTTTCAGCGCGAACTTCTAGGGTCATTTGGCGTGAATTTTGGCGCTAAGTGCTGAATTTGACGTTGGGCTCCGTTTTTGGCGCCACCAAGTGGCCAAAACTTAGAACCCAACCACGAAGAATGAACAACTAAATTTCTGTCTATAACTTAATTTCTAACACTAATTAACATGCATAACTTCATCGTAAACTACACATAAACGTTAACAATCATCTATATAACAATTACCAACAATTAAACAACTACTTTAGAAAACTTAATTCCTTGAAAACACTATTTTTAAGAAAAACTCCATTGTTAACGTTGTTTAACACTGTAATATCAATAATATCACTGTAATATCAATAATATCCCAAACTTGATTACTTTAAAGTACGATTCTCTGAAATTCATACCCAATTAACATACATAAGCTTCAATTTCACAATTAGCATACAATCACATACTAATTTTGTTATACTCCAAAACATGTTCATGTTCATCCTCATATGTCCACTGTAAAACCAATTTCGTTTCTCTTTGAACGTATTTGTAAACTATAATCATATATATATATGCTAGTTATTATCAAAACATACGGTTTCATCATCAATTAGAAAAACATATGGATTACAGAAAATTTTTGTAAACATATTATACCTCAGTGAGTGAATTTCAAGAACACAGAGACTAAGGAATTATACTGTAAAAGATATATGTTAAGATTATAAAACATACCTTTTGTTGCTTTGAAATTACTTGTTAATCACTAAGAAACGTTTTGGAATTACAGAACCCTTTCTCTCAATTTTCTCTGATACTTCTCTCTCAAACCCTATGTAATTCTCCTTCTCAGAAAACTTCTATTTTTCTTCTTAGGCTTAAGCCAAATGCATTATACGTAAACTAAAACTAACCCAAACACACGTCTTATTCAAACGTTTAAAACCAACACTACTAATGGTCTTATTAATTCAGCGGTTACCATAATTATTATATATTATTTATATTTTATTTAATTTAATTTATATTACTAATAAATCAAATTTAAAAATCCAAAAGCCATAGGGCTTTGTTTGGCAAAACGCTTTAAAATTAAAGACTTAATATATTTAAGCCTTGTGTGGCAAAATAAATTAAAACTACTTTAATTTATTTTAATAACCACTTATAATATAGTTATTTGTCACACTTCTAATTAATTAAGTTTTCATACTTAATTAATTAATTCTAATAACAATTTATTAATTAAATCATTTAATCACATAACTCAATACCACTAATTATCCATCAAATTGAAATATCACTATAATAATAATTTCCTTAACTTATTAATTAATTATTTAACAAATAATTAACAAACTTAAATCAAATTAAACAAATACAAATATGTATTCATCAATAACACATCCAATAAATAATTATATAAATTAATAAATATTTATATATTACATTTAGAATTCTAAAATTACGGAATGTTACATGATTAGTTAATTATTTATTTGTTAAATAATTAATGTGTTATGTGGATTGAGTTATGTGATTAAGTAATTTATTTAATTGTTATTAAATAAAGTGTGACAAATAACTAAGTGATAAAGAGTTATTAAAATAAATTAAAGTAAATTTTAATTTAGTTTTGCCAAACAAGGTTTAAGTATTAATCCTTTAATTTTAAATGGTTTGCCAAACAAAGCCTTATGGCTTTTGGATTTCTTTTGAATTTAAATTATTAATTAAATAAATAAAATATATATAATATATATTATTTTGGGAAACTGCTAAATTAATACAATCATTAGTTGAGCGTCAGTTTTTATTGAATTAAAAAGGCGAGCGTTGGTTTTTTAGTATACGTATATTGCCATTTGACTTACCTTAGAGTTGTCTGCTAAATAGAAAGAAAGGAGAGAGTTCTCAGAGAGTTGATATAGAAAAATACAGAGTTCTTCAAGCTTTTCTAAGGGTTTAACAAGTATTATTATCAACAAAAAGGTAGGTGTTTATAACCTTAAATTATGTTTATGTAACCATATATACTTTTACACCATATATTTACTGTGAATTTGATAGTATGTGTTCTTCTACTTCACTGTGTATAAGTTTTTATAAAATTCTTGTAAACTATGTTTTGGTAATTGTTATACTAGCATATATTGATTGGTGATTGTATGTTTAACATGTATATAAGATTTTATTCTAATTACGTGTTAAAGAAAGAGGAACTTGGTTTTATAGTGAAAAATATGTATGAACGTATGTTTACAAAATAACAAAATTGGTATGTGATTATACAAATTGTGAACTAATACGCGAATTTAACTTTGTATATGTAAATTGGAATATATGTTTGTATGATAAGATTTCAAAAGTATTAAGTTGGTTATAATTCTTGATTTACGTTCGCGGTATTTTAGATATCAAGATATCAACAATGGAGTTTTAAAAGTTTGGTTTTAATGGAAAACAGTGTTTCCAAAGAATTAGTTCTCTAATATTGTTGTTTAGTTGTGTAAAATTCGTACACAAATGCTTCATAAATTTTGTGAAGTTATACATGCTATTGGATGTCAATGGATGTTAAATGTTAGACAGTAGTTTTGCTCTGTTTTTCTGGTTTGGTTCTGTGAGTTTCGGCGCCCCAGCGTCAAAATTCACCCTCCAGCGTCAAGTTTCTCGCCTTAGCGCCAAAAGTCGCGTGCCTGGCCGCAGACTCAGCTTTAGTAGTGTATTGCCGGACTTCAGCGTTCTAGGCAATAGCCAAGAAGACCGGACTTCAAATAGCAATGAAAGTACTATATATTTTTTCGTCTTGGGCGCCACCTCGTCGTCAAGCGACCGCGACCCACAAGATAAACTATGGCGCCGCGACGCCACTTAGCAGAATGTTTTGAAATGACTTCTGTCCTGCACAGAAGTATGAAATTTTGATAATAATACTATAAGACCAAATAAATTATGTTATTATAGTATTGTAATGTGTTGAACGAACATGTTGTTAATACCTAACGAATTTATTATCGTTTAGGAATATGATTTGATTACATGGTTAGACAATGAAACCATACGTGATGTAGTGTTGATTATGACTAATCATGTCATGTTAACACATGTATATAGGATATTGTGATTTGGATTATAACGGTTTAATCTACGTGCATGGCAAGTTCTCTAACTCCATACTCTCGTTGAGTTAGTTGTGTTTATATAAGTTTTCTAATCCTAAAGCTTCGTTATGTAAATTTCATATGCTATACTTTATTGAGTAAAGTATTTCCATTAAGCAACTTAATTGTATCCAGTTATTCAGGATGATACAAGCTTCCTATCTCAACACTTTCGTTAAGATAGTTATTATGATTATGAAAGTTTTTCCTAACTCTAAACTTGTTATATTAGCATGCAAGTATCGTTATTCTGTTGAATCAGTTTATTGTTCAAGTTATTATTTGTTGTGCATGCTTAATAATAAATTTTAAGATATAATCTTAGCTTAATATTTTTCAAAGCAAGGTGTGACAGATTATTCAATTGTTATGCTATTAGAATTATTCCTAAAGCATGAACTTAGAACGAAATGTTTATTCAGTCAGGATTATTCAATAACATAGTGTTATTATCTTTTATTCAACTAATCCTTAGTCGATGTCCGTTGAATTCCAAATTACCTTGAAGTGTATCCAAACCAAACTATCTTTGGGGCGGACTTGTACTCAAAATACTGAGATGAACAACCCAATTTATATGGGTTACGCTTAGTTTTGTACTTTGCGGTGAAATGTTTGTATACAATACATGTACGAAGTGTTGATCCCCCTAAGTACCTTAAAGTCATTATGGTCGTATAACTGTAAAAGTTTAAGTTGAAAGATTACTTATAACTGTGGACAAGGTTCGTGGTCATTAGACCCTCAATGAATGTTTAAAATGTTAATAGAACTCATTGTTTAGTTCTATTGAGCCCCTGAATGGGCAAGGAATGTTAAGATGTTAATAGAACTCATTGTTCAGTTCTATTGAGCCCCTGAATGGGACTGGAATGTTAAGATGTTAATAGGACTTATTATTTAGTTCTATTGAGCCCCTAAATGGGAAAGGAATGTTTAAGATGTTAATAGAACCTATTGTTCAGTTCTATTGAGCCCCTGAATGGACAGAGAATGTAAAAGTTATTCATTGTTATTTCAAGTGAGCCTTGTTTGCTCACTCTTGCCTATAAAATCCTTACAGCTAAAGATGGAAAGGTCGACGTACCTAGCACCAGTAAAGGAAAGGGAAAGATGAACAAGCACTGAAGACTTGTAATAGTTTTGATAGTTTTATTATCAGACTTTGGTTTAAAGAATGTATTGAAGTTTATTTAAATTTTCCGCATGAATGATTGTTTGTAAAGGTTAGATAACCTGGGAGATTTTTATCTTATGTAATTCCTGTATGGGCAGGTTTATTATTCAATTTTATTTATGATTGGGTAGTTATAAATGAATGTTTTGATTACGTGAACACCAAATCTTGTGGTAATGAAGTACTGAGATTTGGGGGTGTCATCCTGTGACTGAAGCCAGAAGCGCATAACTCAATAAATGAGAAGGCGAACCACGATGTAAATCGTGGAAATAAGTAACATGATGAGTTAGCGATGAAGTTTCGATAGTTTTGTTTAAGTATACAAATTTTGAAAATAAATGTTATGTGTTAATAATATGAATGTTAAATGATGATTTTAGTATTATTAAACTATGAATGAGCATGTTATCAAGAGTTAATTATTATTAACGTAGTTTGATTATGTGAATTGGTAATTTAACCTACATGATGTATATATTTTGTTTATATAGATATAAAATTTTGGTAATGACTAATTATATCATGATGACATATGTATAGGGTATTGATTCAAGTTGTAAGGTTTAGCTTGTTCTAAAGGTAAGTTTTCTAACTCTAAAACTTCGTTGTACAAGTTTAATTTACGTTGAGCACATTATTACTTTTAATTCCATTTCAATTATACAAGTTACTAACTTTACACTATCGTAGAGTTAGATTGTTTATTATTGATAAAGCTCTTGTATCTATTGGTTCATGAGAATATAAGTATTCCAAATCTTATATTTTATTATTGAGCAAGTTCTTTAATATGTAACTTGTGATTTAGTATGCGAGTTTTTCTATTTTAATATTCTAGTATTGAACAACTCTATCGTTCAAATTACTATTCAATATGCATGTTTAGTACCCAAATTCTCAATAACCTTGAATGTTATGATTATTCAATGCTTATGCTATTAGATTATTCCTAAAACATAATGTTAATTTACAAATATCAATTCAGTTATGATTATTACATAGCATACAGTTATTTCTTTTGTAATCAACTAATCCTTAATTGATTACCGTAAATTCTAAAATACCCTGTAATGTATCCAAACCAAACTTACTTTGGTGCGGACTTGTATTCTTAAATACTGAGATGAACAACTCTTTTAATAGAGGTTTACGCTTAGCGTTGAAATGGTTGTGCACAATACATTGTACGAAGGGTTGATCCCCTTAAGTACTTGGAGTCCTTATAGTCTTATGACTGTTAAAGTTAAAGTTGAAAGATTACTTATAACTGTGGACATGATTCGTGGTCATTAGACCCTCAATGAATTTTATAATTTTCAGAAAGTTAATAGAATACATTGTTCAGTTCTATTGAGCCTAATATTGGCAATTGATGTAAAAGTTTAAAGATTTATTTATTGTTATTTCAAGTGGGCCTTGTTTGCTCACTCTTTCCTGTAAAATTTCTTACAGCTAAAGTTGAAACTGGTGACATACCTAGCACCAGTAAGGGAAAAGGAAAGCTGAACAAGTACTGAAGACTTGTAATAGATTTGATAGTTTTATTATCAGACTTTGGTTTAAAGATTATAATGAAGTTTATTTAATTTCCGCATTTGAATGATTGTTGTTAAAGGTTAGATAACCTGGGAGATTTTTATTTAAATTTATTCCTGTATGGGCAGGTTTTAATATTCAATTTTATTATAATTGGGTAGTTATAAATGAATGTTTTGATTAAGTGAACACCAAATCTTGAGGAAATGAAGTAACAGGATTTGGGGGTGTCACACTTCTGCTGGTGTTCTTGGTTGTTCCCAATTGATCACAGCTTCCACTTTTGACGGATCCACTGAAATCCCATCTTTGTCAATCACATGCCCCAAAAATTGTACACGGTCGAACCAAAATTCGCACTTAGAGAATTTTGCATACAACTTTTCCTTTCTTAGTGTTTCCAATGTCAAACGCAAGTGTTCCACGTGTTCTTCTTGAGTTTTGGAATACACTAGAATGTCGTCGATGAATACCACTACAAACTTGTCTAAGAATGGTTTAAACACCCTACTCATCAAATCCATGAATGCAGCAGGTGCATTGGTTAAACCAAAAGACACCACCAGAAACTCGTAATGTCCATACCGATTTCTGAATGTCGTTCGTGGTATATCCTTCTTCCTCACTTTCAACTGGTGATACCCACTTCTCAAATCTATTTTCGAAATGTATTTAGCACCTTTCATGTAAGACCCCGAAATTTTTTAAATAAAAAGGAATTTCCTTTATTTATTATTTTGAAATAGTAAGGGTTGATTTGATTAATGTGGATAGTTAAGGGTTAAATACATAAATATTTCAAAATAAGCAAGTGGTTATAAAATATTCATTATCGCTTGGGGAATATTCGTTTGGTCGTGGAATATTCAATACTATCGAGGGAATATTAAATGCGACGACAAGAAGCGACCCATGTGGGCCCCATAACGAAAAAGCGATTGGATGAAGAAAACGACAAATATAAGTTGTTTTTAAATAACTGGCAGAAGTAGTTATTCAAGTATTATCTTTGTTGGAATACCCGGTGGTTAAAACACACTAATACTGGCGTTGAACAAGAGTACACACGGTATTGCACCAATTATTGATTCTTACGAAGAAGGCACTACTCAATAATGGTTACGTAATTAACATTCAAAGATTATTTTATTGAGTTAATAATTCTTTGCGTTGATATTTTATATTATTTGTTGTTTCAATAATTGTCATTACACAAGATTTTTCATTATCGAAGCAATAATTCATATTATCTGAATAATATTATTAGATAACATTATTGGCAATGTCTAGAAAGTTCTCATCTAAGGAGAGGTTTGGTCACCTAATTGCTGGCGTCAAGAAGAAGAAATTCTTATTGGAAAGCCCCTCTTTCACAGGAACCGCACGGTTGTCAATATTGTGATTCGTAATATTATTTGTGAATAATTAATTATTGATTTATATGATGAGGAAAATATTGATTTTATGTGGATATAGATGGAGAAAATTTTTAAAATGACAATTGTTGAAAATTAATATTTTATCTTTTTTCGATAAAATAATTCATTTAAATATATTATTTTAATAATATATTAAGCGGTGATATTTTTACAATCTAATGTGGGATATATGAGTATACGAGGAGGAAGAGTATTTTTGTTGCAATAAATGTTTAAAACATGTTAAACATGCCTCGGTGGACCCCATTTATCGATCGAAATTTGATTATAGCTTGTAAAATCGCCTCCCGTTTGTGGATTTCGGTCAATTTCTATTTGGAATTTGGAAAAACTTTCTTCTGCAAAGTTGTAGAGAATTGAAATTCCTATAAAAACTCGCGAGATTCGAATTTTCTGATGAAAGGGCTATTTATTATGAATTATTGAAGTTCAAACTCAAAATAATTGATTTTTGGGAGTTTAAAATATTTTTGTAAGAAAAACGTTTTTTGTTGTAATTGAGTGGCTCACATGTGTTATAAATGATCTGAAATCAGATTTCTAAGGTTGGGCTTGAATATTTTAAGAAATATTATTATTTTATTAAATTTTCTACTTTTGTGTTCTAAGCATTTTCCTATAAATAGGTGCTTAGGTTAGAATTGAAAATCACACGTAAACCCAAGTTTTCTCTATATATTATCGAGCGTATTCTTGTGAGTATTTTGAGTATACTTTGAGTATTGCTAGGCAAGTGCAAGTTCCCTTTAGCACTATACCCTTAGATTCTAGCTGAAGTCTTGATCTTTCGAGGTAAGGGATATTATTTTTTTCCGTAATGATATTATTTCTTCAATATCATTATACTGAAATGTTGATATGAAGTTTTTATCAAATTTGGAACTTTTTCATGTCGGGGTTACTATTCATGGGTTACTATTCATGAGTTACTATTCACGAGTTACTATTATGAGTTCTTATTCACGAGTTACTATTCACGAGTACTATTCATGAAGCGTGAAGATGTTTTTGTGGAATTTCTATCTTTTGGTGTTTGAGTTACTATTCACGATATACGGACTATTCACGATATCTAAGACTATTATACTGTACTATTTATAGAAAAATAAAATTTCTTCTTTTCGTCTAAAACATCTATTCGGATACTAACTCGATTGTATCCATGTTTTGATCATTCTTGAATTTTACACCACTATGATTATTTTTGAGGTATTTTGGACGTGGATAAAACCAAGTACTAATCCTTAATCCTTAATCCTTGTCATTTTGTTTCACTAGATTCGTTTCTTTAAAAAAATATTTTCATCATCCTCGGTCTTAAATGATGATATTATGGAATATCTTTGGCTCTGTAGTGCAAAGATGAATGATTTCTTAAGAATATCTTTGGCTCAGAGTAAAGATGAATGATTTTGAAGAATATCTTTGGCCCAGTAGTGCAAAGATGAACATGTGTTTAAATGAACATGACTAATCGATGAATATCTTTGGCTCAGAGTGCAAAGATGAATATTTGATTTCGGATGTATATTGATTGATGTTACTGGGGGATAAAAGATAGACGATGAACTTTTAAATTCATACATAGAAGATAGTAGTTTGCATTCTCTACTTAACTCTTCTAATGAATTATTATTTCACTGCGAATATTGATTTAAAATTTGTTGTCTATTGTATTCTATTATATTTTTCCTGTTGAAGACTAACGATAATTTGTTGTATATTATCTTAGTCATAATATTCTTTACTGAGCTAGTTGAGCTCACCCTTTTCCTTTTTTTTCCATTTTTCTCGTGGAGGCGAGAATATAGCGAGTACTTAGTGGGGTATGGAATGAAGGTTTTAGAAAGGATTGTTTAGTAGTCCTCACCATTTTTGTAAAATCATGTATCAATAAATGTGATGAGGATTTATTTGAGTATAGATATTGTCTAGAAGATAATATTTGTATTCAAACTCACAGTTTTACTGTTGTAATAATAAAGTTGTAGTTGTTTACGCACCATGTATTGACAACTCGGAATAGGTGATGTATACCTATTTTGGGGCGCCATAGTTGGTATCGAGCTTAGGGATATGATCTCTGGCGGAGATCGGGAATAGAACTAGGAGGGAGAGACGAGTAAATCCTTCGCTAGTGTGTCCTACCTAAGCTTATTTGTTAGTTGGTCAAGATATAGGGATATTATGTGATATATTGATTTCCTTAATTAACCCTTGTTTTATACAAAGATTTGAGAATGTCGAATCGAGAATATTAACAATGGAAATGAGACCGTGGAGATGTCTCAGACTCACCAACGAGGAGAAGCGGCAACAGTGGCAATGTTCCTCCCGTGAACAACACCATTGAAAGCGAGATGATGAACGAGGGATGTTTAGAAGTTTTTTGCGATTCATGCAAAATCGCACGAGGAAACTCGTGTTCAAAATCTGAGGAGGAAATGATAGCAATTCACGGGTTTGTCACAAAAGCGATTCAAAGAGTTGGGACCACCGAATTTAAGGGAAAGCCGATCCGATCATACGGCGGAAACATGGGTCAAACAAATTACCAAGATATTCGATGTCTTGGGATGCACGGAGGAACGAAGGTTCCATTCGCCACCTTTATGTTCCGTGGTGAGGCGGACTCACCGGTGGGAGTGCGTGAAGCGTACTCCATCCAACCAAGACTCAAAGCATGTCTTGGGAGACATTTCAGAAGCTATTTAATGACAAATACTTTCCGAAAGTGTTCGCTATATGAAGGAAGTGGAGTTCATCGATTGGAACAAAACAACATGGCGGTGTCTCAAAGACGAGGCAAAGTTTGCAGAGTTATCCGTGTTTGCACCTCATTTGGTGGAGAATGAGGAACGTATGACGCGGATGTTTCTTAGAGGTTTGAAACCCCAAGATACGCCAAGATCTCATTTCTCATAAATTTTCTTTATTCGAGATGTTGTAAACAGGCTCAATTATTAGAGCGAGATAACGAGTACGGTCAACCGAGGGACCACAACCAGGATCGATGTCGAGATAGCGATCAGCAGAATAATGATAACTACGGAGAGAGAAAGAAAGAAATGGACGATGAAATGGTAACCACTCGGTGGTAATCATGGCCATAAAAATAGAAGAAGCGAGTCAAGAGGAGATTTTAAAAGAGGAGATTTAACAACGACCATGTGAAGATGGCGAGTACAAAGAAAGAATCGGGTTCTAAGGGAGGAGAACGACCACCCGGCCATATGCTACAAATGCGAAAAGAGGGACATATCACCAAACCGCCCCACAACAGTTCAAGGTATGCTATAATTGTGGAAAGGAAGGACATATCGCCGAGATTGTACAAGAGCGAAACTTAGTTCAATGGGGACGGTGACTCAAAAGACTATCCCGGAAAAGTCAAAGTCAACGAGTCCGGAAGAGCGTTTGTTGTGACCGGTCATAATGCGAGGAACCCAAACGAGGTGATCACGGTAAGCTATTTATAAATTCTTGCGAAGTTTATACCTTACTTGATAATCGGGCATACCCATTCATTTATCTCTCCCGCATGTGCTCAACGTTTAAACTTGACTCAGGAGAAATTAGACTTTGACCTATCTGTGGAAACTCCGTTAGAGAAACTTTCATCACATCCATTGTTTATAAATCTTGTTTGATTCAAGTTGGCACCATTACCTTACCCGTTGACCTTATCTCTTTAAAGATACTTGCTTTTGATGTGATTTTAGGGATTGATTGGTTAACTACTCATCATGCCAAAATTGATTGTTTTTTCGTAAGGTTGTTAGTTTTCATATTCCTAACCAACCCGTTGTATTTAATTCAAGCAACTAAACCATTAAAATCGATCACCATCATATCTAATCATAAATCTATTCGCTTTTATAAAAAACGGATGTCAAGCTTTCTTAGCCCATGTTATGGATTTGAATAAAGACACGTCAAATTTGAATAATATTCTGTTGTTATTGACTTTCCGACGATTTCGAGAAGAACTTCCTGGCCTACCCCGTAACGTGAAGTTGAATTCTTTATTGATCTTGAACACGGTACAAAGCCCATTTCTAAAACCCCATATCGAATGGCTCCTATTGAACTTCAGAGTAAAAGGTCCAACTACTGAGGAATTGTTGGACATCGGTTTCATTCGCCCCAAGTACATCTCCTTGGGGTGCTCTGTTTTATTTGTAAAGAAGAAAGATGGGAGTATGCGACTTTGTATTGACTATCTCGGGGAATTGAACCATGTCACCATCAAGAATAGGTATCCTCTACCTCGTATTGATGACTTGTTTGACCAGCTGCAAGGGCACAATTCTTTTCAAAAATCGATCTTCGCTCGGATATCATCGGTGAAGATTAGAATCGAGGATATTCCAAAGCCGCCGTAACTCCGGTAGATGGGCATTATGAATTCTTAGTCATGTCTTTCGGACTAACTAATGCTCCCGCGGCTTTCATGGATATGATGAACCGAGTATTCAAGGAATATTTGGATCAATTCGTTGTTGTCTTTATTGATGACATCCTCATATATTCCAAAAGCCGTGAAGATCATGAGCACCATTTGAAAGTCGGTACTCCAAAGGCTTCGTGAAAACCAACTATATGCCAAATTGAAGAAATACGAGTTCGCGGCGAGGAAGTAGCATTCCTTGGGCACGTGGTGTCAAAAACATGGAGTGCTGATGTCATATTCATTTAAACACCTATTCATCTTTGGCCAAGATTGAAGCAATACAAAGTTGAGAGCAATCGCTGAAAAAGAAGTCGGTGGATCAAGTACGTAGCTTTTGGGCTTATGAATGGTTATTATCGGAGATTCGTGGAAGGGTTTTCTGAATCGCTACTCCATTAACTCAAATCTAACTAACTCGGAAGGATAAAAATTCGTTTGGAGCGAAGAAGAAGAACGCGAGAAAAGTTTCCAAGAGCTTAAGAGGAGACTTATTTTAGACTGTTTCTAACAATACCATCCGGTTCGGATGGATTTGTTATCTATGCCGATGCTTCGTGCAAAGGTTAGGATGTGTTCTCATGCAACGTGGGAAAGTCAATTCTATAGCTCTGTATGCCTCGACAACTTAAAGAGTATGAGAGGAATTATCCTACTCATGATCTAGAGTTGGCGCAGCATTTCGTATTCTTTGTATTTCGCTAAAAATATGGAGGCACTATCTATATGGGGAGAAAGTGGAGATATATTCGCACCATAAAAAAAAGCCTTAAATATTTCTTCACTCAAAAAGAACTCAACATGCGAGCCAATGACGTTGTTGGCTCGAGCTATTGAAAGACTACGACCACACTATTCAATACCATCTTGGTAAAGTTTAACGTAGAAATGACGCATTGAGTAGAAGATCATATGCGAGAACGAAAAGCGATGATGTCAAGTATACGATAGAGCCAACTTTAATAGAAAAAGTTAAGGTTGCTCAAGCCACCAATCTTGAGCCGATGCGTATAAAGAAGAAAGTACAAGAAGGAGCTATTCCTAAGCGAGAATTGATGAAGAAGGAATACTTGAGTCCACTCTAGACTTTGTGTTCCTAACGACTCGATTTGAAGTACAAGATTATGATGGAGGCACACAATACACCATTTGCAATCCATCCGGAAGTACTAAAATGTATCGTGATCTTGACATACATTTTGGTGGAACAATATGAAGAGAGAGATTGCAAAGTTTATCTCGATGTGTTTAACTTGCCAACGTGTAAAGGCGAGCATCTTGTACCTAAGGGTCCGTTGCAACCACTTGAAATTCCGGAATGGAAGTGGGAACACATTACTATGGATTTCGATTCACGGGTCTTCCTACGGTTTCTCAAGGCATCAATGCTATTTGGGTTATTGTTGATAGATTAACCAAGTCCGCTTCATTTCTTGCCGATACGGAGACTTATTCCTTGAACGCCTTCTTGCTAGTATGTACGTGAATGAGATTGTGAGGTTGCATGGCATATCTGTATCCATAGTTTCGGATCGTGACCCAAGATTCACTTCAAGATTTTGGGTTAGCTTGCAAAAAGCTATGGGCACGGATTTGCGATTTAGTTCGCATACCATCCCCAAAACCGGACGGACAATCGAGAGGACTATTCAAACTCTTGAAGATCTATTAAGACTCTGTGTCCTAGACTTCAAGGGTAGTTGGGATAAGTATTTACCATTCGTGGAATTCTCCTACAACAATAGTTATCAGGCAAGTATAGGTGTGGCTCCATTCGAAGCATTATATGGACGAAAATGTCGTTCTCCAATATGTTGGGATGAGGTGGGTGAAGCAACATTGTTGGGACCCGAGTTAGTACGTATGACTACCAAAAAGATCCAAATGATTTGACAACGTGTAGAAACGGCACAAGATCGACAAAAGAGTTATGCGAATCTTCATCGAAAGGACGTGGAATTTAATGTAGGGGATCATGTATTGTTGCTAGTTGCTCCATGGAAGGGAGTTACAAGATTTGGGAAGAGAGGAAAGCTCAATCCACGATTTATTGGTCCATTTCAAATTCTTGACCGAGTAGGAAATGTAGCCTATAGACTTCAAGCGTTACCTCGAGTATGTCTCATGTTCATAATGTGTTTCACATATCTCGTACTTCATAAATATGTGAAAGACCCGAACCACGTTATTGAAGTTAGAACCGGACGAGATAGCCAAGACTTAACGTATGATGAGGAGGTACTGTCAAGATCTTGGATAGGAAGGAGCATGTCCCTACGCAAGAAAGGTCATACCACAAGTTAAAGTTTTGTGGAGGAATCAAGCTATAGAGGAAATGACACGGGAATTGGAAACGAAATGAAAGCGAGGTATCCTCACCTTTTCAAACACAGTACGTACGACACGTCAATTTCGAGGACGAAATTTCATAAGGAGGGAGGTTGTAAGACCTCAAATTTTTAAATAAAAGGAATTTCCTTTATTTATTATTTTGAAATAGTAAGGGTTGATTTGATTAATGTGGATAGTTAAGGGTTAAATACGCAAATATTTCAAAATAAGCAAGTGGTTATAAAATATTCATTATCGTCAGGGAATATTCGTTTGGTCGTGGAATATTAGATCGCTTGGGAATATTCGCATTTGACAGTGCCAGCGACCATGTGTGGGCCCCATAACGGAAAGCGATTGGATGAAGAAAACGACAAATATAAGTTGTTTTTAAATAACTACGTAGTTGTTATTACAATTAATACCGTTGGAACAATCTTGGTTTAAAACACACTAATACGCGTTGTTGAACAAGAGTAGCATACGGTATTGCACCAATTATTGATTCTTACGAAGAAGGCACTACTCAATAATGGTTACGATGAATTATCGCTCAAGATTTTATTGAGTTAATAATTGCTGCGTTGATATTTTATATTGCTGTTGTTTCAATAATTGTCATTACACAGTATTTTTCATTATCGAAGCAATAATTCATATTATCTGAATAATATTATTAGATAACATTATTGGCAATGTCTAGAAAGTTACATAAGGAGAGGTTTGGTCACCTAATCTTGGCGCCAAGAAGAAGAAATTCTTATTGGAAAGCCCCTCTTTCCTAGAGGCCGCTGGTTGTCAATATTGTGATTCTGTAATATTATTTGTGAATAATTAATTATTGATTTATATGATGAGGAAAATATTGATTTTATGTGGATATAGATGGAGAAAATTTTTAAAATGACAATTGTTGAAAATTAATATTTTATCTTTTTCTGATAAAATAATTCATTTAAATATATTATTTTAATAATATATTAACGGTGATATTTTTACAACGTAATGTGGGATATATGAGTATACGAGGAGGAAGAGTATTTTTGTTGCAATAAATGTTTAAAACATGTTAAACATGTCGGTGGACCCCATTTATTAACCGAAATTTGATTATAGCTTAAAAATCGCCTGTTTGTGGATTTTTGGTCAATTTCTATTTGGAATTTGGAAAACTTTCTTCTGCAAAGTTGTAGAGAATTGAAATTCCTATAAAAAATCGCGAGATTCAAATTTTTTGATGAAAGGGCTATTTATTATGAATTATTGAAGTTCAAGCTTCAAATAATTGATTTTTGGGAGTTTAAAATATTTTTGTAAGAAAAACGTTTTTTTGTTGTAATTGAGTGGCTCACATGTGTTATAAATGATCTGAAATCATATTTCTAAGGTGGGCTTGAATATTTTAAGAAATATTATTATTTTATTAAATTTTTCGCTTTGGTGTTCTAAGCATTTTCCTATAAATAGGTGCTTAGGTTAGAATTGAAAATCACAATTTAAACTCAAGTTTTTCTCTCTATATTATCGAGCGTATTCTTGTGAGTATTTTGAGTATACTTTGAGTATTGCTAGATTTGCAAGTTCCCTTCAAAGACTATACCCGTAGATTCTAGCTAGAAGTACTGATCTTTCGAGGTAAGGGATATTATTTTTTTTCGTAATGATATTATTTCTTCAATATCATTATGCTGAAATGTTGATCTAAAGTTTTTATCAAATTTGGAACTTTTTCATGTCGGGGTTACTATTCATGGGTTACTATTCATGAGTTACTATTCACGAGTTACTATTCATGAGTTACTATTCACGAAAGTTACTATTCACGAAAGTACTATTCATGAAGCGTGAAAATGTTTTTGTAGAATTTCTATCTTTTGGTGTCTGAGTTACTATTCACGATATTTAAGACTATTCACGATATCAAGCACTATTCACGATACTGGTATTATTTAATAGAAAAATAAAATTTCTTCTTTTCGGTCAAAAACATCTATTCGGATATTAACTCGATTGTATCCATGTTTTGATCATTCTTGAATTTTACACCACTATGATTATTTTTGAGGTATTTTGGACGTGGATAAAACCAAGTACGAATCCTTAATCCTTAATCCTTGTCATTTTGTTTCTTTGGATTCGTTTCTTTAAAAAAAATATTTTCATCATCCTCGATCTTAAATGATGATATTATGGAATATCTTTGGCCAGTAGTGCAAAGATGAATGATTTCTTAAGAATATCTTTGGCCCAGAGTGCAAAGATGAATGATTTTGAAGAATATCTTTGGCCCAGTAGTGCAAAGATGAACATGTGTTTAAATGAACATGACTAATCATTGATGAATATCTTTGGCCCAGTGTAGCAAAGATGAATATTTGATTCCGGATGTATATTGATTGATGTTACAGGATAAAAGATAGACGATGAACTTTTAAATTCATACATAGAAGATAGTAGTTTTCATTCTCTACTTAACTCTTCTAATGAATTATTATTTCATTGCTAATATTGATTTAAAATTTGTTGTCTATTGTATTCTATTATATTTTTCCCTGTTGAAGACTAACGATAATTTGTTGTATATTATCTTAGTCATAATATTCTTTTCTTGAGCTAGTTGAGCTCACCCTTTTCCTTTTTGTTCCATTTTTCTCGGGAGGCGAGAATATAGCGAAATGCGAAGTCGGGGTATGGAATGAAGGTTTTAGAAAGGATTGTTTAGTAGTCCTCACCATTTTGTAAAATCATGTATCAATAAATGTGATGAGGATTTATTTGAGTATAGATATTGTCTAGAAGATAATATTTGTATTCAAACTCACAATTTTACTGTTGTAATAATAAAGTTGTAGTTGTTTCTGTACCATGTATTGACAACTCAGAATAGGTGATGTATACCTATTTTGGGGGCGTCACATTTCAACTGGTCAAACAAATCATCTATTCTTGGCAACGGGTATTTATTTTTAATAGTGACTTTGTTCAATTCTCTATAATCAATGCAAAGACGCATCGACCCATCTTTCTTCTTCACGAATAAAACCGGCACTCCCCACGGCGATACGCTTGGTTGAATATACTTATTGTCTAGCAATTCTTGCAACTGTACCATCAGTTCCTTTATTTCTACCAGAGCCATTCTGTACGGGGACTTTGATATCGGTGTTGTTCCCGGCGCTAAGTCGATCACGAACTTAATTTCTCTGTCAGGCGGAAGTCTTGGAAAATCCTCTGGAAAAACGTCTTCGAATTCCCTCACTACTGGTATTTCTTCCATTTTTACATTCTTCTTCTGAGTATCGACTATGTAAGCTAAAAAGCCCACACAGCCTTGACTCAACAATTTCTTGGCCTGCATAATCGTAAGACATTTCATCTGTCTAGGCGACTTGCTACCATATAATACTACCTTTGATTTGAGTCATAAGGTTTTACACTTCTTTTGGCAATCAATTACCGCTCCATATTTGAACAGCCAATCCATTCCCAAAATAACATCAAACTCTCCAAGTCTAATCAGAATCAAATCTACCATAAAGATATTTTCCTTAATGTTCACCCTATAGTTCTTGTATACGAATCTAACAGGGATTACTTCCTTTTTCTCAATTTCTATGTTCAAAGGAAAATTCAGTTCTTCTCTAGGCAATTCTAACCTCTTAGAAAATTCATCAGATATAAACGGACAAGTTGCACCCCGAATTAAATAATAGATAAGCATTTATATCATTGATTGGGATAATACCTGACACCACATCTTTTGATTGCATAGCATCTTGCACAGTCATGTTGAAGGTTCTGGCTATGGGTTTATTTGATGTTGCAGGTCCTGCAATGGCCCATGTGAAAGTAATATGCACACAAGCCAATTATGTTTGATGATAAAGCATATACTTTGTAACAATCTTATTCATTTATTAATAAAAAGTATTAATTTATTAAAGGCTTTTAATTATCTACATGATGCTGTTTTATAATATGTGATAAACCCATAGTTTTAAGCAATGCTTTTAGAATAATGATGATGATCATTCTAATGAGATCTAAATTCTTAGAAAGCTTAAAACTAAAATAGTTCCCAATCATTGGATTACTAAATTGGGGATTAGTGAATCCGGATAGATTGGTACATACGTCGCTTGCTCATTGGATGAAGATGATTGATCTCATGATCATTTGTGTGGAGACACTAAAGCAAGTATGTAGGTGCTTATTAGAGAATAAGTTCATCGAACGTGGCTCGCTAAGGAATACCTAATGGAGTTTTACTTTTTGTCAATAGGAATTCTCAGTAGTGATAGTAGTACACAAGTAATCCTTGGACTTGAGATCATCATAGTATCTTGTGTATGATGAGTTATACTTTGACTTATTCCTTAAGACCCTTAGGGTATATCAAAGGGTATGCTTGGGTATAATAAGTTGTACATGGAGATAATGTATGATCAATAAAGAATCTACCACTTTATTAAAAGAAGAGAAATGTCCTATGTGATTCGATAAATGACAACCTAGTAGTCCTTGGTTAAGGCGAATAAAATTAGAAAGGAGTTTCTAATTTGCATTATTTGGAGTTAATGCATTTAAGGATCGAAATACATATAATTAAATAAAATAAGACTTGACAAGAATTCCATGTTTTATATTTAATTGGGACATTGTATGGTGGAAGGATTGAATTTACTAAGAACTATTTACTCAAAGGTTCTTTTATGATTAATGTTGAAATCTATATTATCCGGAAAGTCGTTGATCGCTAGGGAGGCTTATCCCTATTATAGAATAAATATTATTTATTTAAATAAATTAATTGTTTAATTTATTTATTTAAATAAGATTAGAAATGTTCTAATTGATTTATTCACAATAGGTTTAATATGGAGAACCTAAAAGGTCACACCATAAAAGGAAGAATAATTATTTAAGAAGTTAATGGCATAATCGTAATAATATGTTAAGTATATTTAATTTAATCTATGGTGATAGAATAAATTAAATAACTTAATATTTATTATTTAATATTTTAGAAATATTAAATATAAATTAATAAGAGGAGTCTTATTAATATTATTACAATTATTATTATTTTAATTTCTAAAAGAGTTTAGGAATTAATTTAATATAAGTATTCTCATTTATTCCTAATTGGATTAGGAAGAAAATTAGTTAAAGGAGTTTAATTAATTATCCCTAATAAGATTAGGGAACTTAATTAATTAAAAAAATTTAATTAATTAAATAAAACTCAATTCCTTAATTGTTAAGGTGGGTTGCCCACATCTATAAATAAGAGGAGTCTTATTATGGGTGATGAGGTTGTTGACTTTTACAACATAACGTAATTCCAAAAGTTGGAGAGAGACGCCCTTTTTTCTATAGAGATAGAAAACTAGGGTTTGAGCCAATACCCTTCTTCTTGAAAATTCTTTTTCCTTGGTGGATCACCCCAGAGGCCAAACACTTGGGTGGCTAACGTTGATCAAAGGAAGGAACCAAACCCGGTGGATTCAAGTGAACGCGAAAGGATTTGGAGGTGAAATTGTACACGAGGAAGCTCGATCTTCAAAGGTATGATTTTATTCTTTATCTTTTCGTTTAATTAATAATTGTGCATAAAGGGTGATCCGGGTATATGGTTTGTAAATTTTTTTTTAAACTCTGATTTTACACGTTTCCGCTTAATTTTTACAATTTGATTGCGTTCATGAATATTACAAACCTAACAGTGGCATCAGAGCCAAACCTTTATGCAAATTATTAATTGTTCAGATTTGATATGTATATTGATATGTGTTTAGAACAATTTAATTGGGCATAATTCATTGTATAAAATTTAATAATAATAATAAAAAAAAACCGTTAATCCCGGCCTCATATTTTTTTAAATTCAGTGAGGCATTTTTTTTTGAAATTTCAAGGTATCTTATAATATAATATAATAATATATATATTATATATATATATAGTAATATGATTATTAAATGTCAAGATGGCCGAGTTGGTCTTAGGCGCCAGTTTCAGGTTACACATGGACATGCATGGCGCGGATCATAGGGCTTCCTGAATCAAAAGTTAAAGGATTACGTAATTATAATTAATTCTTAATAATTTTATAATTAAAATAAAAGTTTATTTTAATTTTAAAATAAAAGGTTTATTTTAATCTTAAAATAAAAATGTTTAGTTTAATTTTAAAATTAAATTTCATGCTAACTAATTAGAGTTGGAATTAGATTCCATGATAACTAATTGGAGTTGAAATTGGATTCCATGTTTCCTTAAATAAAGGAGTTTATTTAGATATGAAATAAGATTTCATATTATTCAAAATAAAAGAGTTTATTTGTGAATAGGAAAGAAAATCCGTGTTTCCTTAAATAAAGGAGTTTATTTAAATATGAAATAAGATTTCATATTATTTAAAATAAAGGAGTTTATTTGTTAATAGGAAAAAGAATTCGTGTTTCCTTTAATAAATTTTTTTTTTTTACATGGAATTGAATTCCATAATTAATTAAAATAAAGGAGTTTATTTTGATTAAAATTTTGATTAAAATAAAATAGTTTATTTTATTCAAAATTGGATAAATTAAAATAAAATAGTTTTATTTTGATTTAAATTTGGATTAAAATAGAGTTTATTTTGATTCAAAAATAGATTTTATACTAACTAAATTTGCCCATTAAATGATATCAATATATATATATTAAATGTTTATTATTCATAAGATGAATGTTATTTATTGATGCATATGATGATGTGTATGATAATAAATAGGATTGATTATGGACTATTGACCAATATGATTGGATTTTATTTTAGTTGGATGCATGAATGTATGGGTTTTATTAAATGTGGTCTGCATGTACCTCGTCTTCTCTAATTTTTCTTAATGTAACTTCTATCTCCTCCTATGTACTTCCCTCGATCACGATCAAGGTTTCTATTTATTTTAAATAGTTTTGTAATAGGAATAGTTAGAATTAATTTTAAAAAATTTGGGATCAAGGAGCAAGGAGCGCTTGAAGACCCGGTTTGTAATGGAGCCCGGGTTTAAATGTAATAGTTATATTTAAATATTATTTCTTGCACCCCTAGGGTTTGACCTTTTGGTTCACTTGGTGGCTCTAGTGAACCAAACTAAAATAAAAGTCCATAATCAATCCGGGTAGAATATAGTATTCTATATGTGCATGCTTATATATATATATATTATATATTATGCAAACATGCTTCGCATGTTAATTAATATGACGCGTATTTTATATATATATGTGCATGCGCGCTAAACAAGATAAGACAAATTAATAACAAACCCCTCAATTTTTTATATTAAGTCCTAAGCGTTCAAAGATATTTGGAATATCGAACGTCGCCTTCTAGCATGATAAAATTAATAGAGTATTAAATATTTAATATGAGTTTGTTGTGTCACCACAAGGCAAGTATTAAGTATTTAAGATGTTAATTTATCACATTTGATGCTTATAAAGAAAATTGAACAATATTGTTTTGTTGTGTCACCACAAGGATGATATTTTTCTTTTTTGAATATATGGAGTGCTAGGTCGGACTTAACTTGGATAATTTTGATTCGGATGTGCCACCACTTGATCAAAATAATCTAAGAGGCAAAAAGAAAAGGAGTTGCATAGTTGATGTAATTGACAAAAGTTGTCTACCTATTTATTTATATATAGTTTGTTGTGTCACCACAAGGCTATATACATTTGAAATGGGATCCTTATTCTCACTAGCAAATCTTTAATTAGATTTTGCCGAACTATATAAGTGAGGGTAATATAGTTTGAAGAAAATAGTGGGAGATACCAATTTAAAACAAGACCTAAATTATTTTGGTAATTAATAAAAGAATGTATGTTAAAATGTTGTTAAATACAAATTCATTTACAAAATTTTACAATGTCTAAATTACTATCATCGCTAAACATATTAGATGTTATTTAACCAAACCCGTATTAAATGAATTGGTTAAGGAATTTGAGAATAGTTCTCATGGTGAAAAAAGTTATCTTATGTCCTTAATACGCCTATCCCCCAGAATGGTTGCGCATAATGCCTCTTAGGAAGACATTGCTACTTTTAGAAAGTGGCAAGATGATGCACATTGGCTCAATGCATCATGCTCTGCATCTATGAGTAACGAGCTTGCCACAAGATGAAACTATGGATGCTTCTACTATATTCCCGCACATCAAGTAGTTGATGGTGAGGAAAGTAGGACCGATAGATATCGAGATATCTAAGGAGCTCTTCCGATCTATAATGACCAATGATGACACTACTGAAGATGGATAAAAGTCCTTAACATTATCAATTTGATTGATCAATTAGGACAACTGGTTTTGTCATGGATGGAGAGTTGAGCCAAGATTTGATCTTGCACTCACTCCCCGGACTCCTTTAACAATTGTTGTGAATTTTCATATGAACAAGCTAGATATCGCCTCATTTGATTTGCTTAACATGTTAAAAATGTTGAGAGTCACTTTTCAACCAAGAAAGACCATGTCTTCTTGGTAGGGGCCAAAGGATCTTCCTCAAAAGAAGAACGATTCAAAGAAGGTAAATAAAAAGGCATAAACAAAGGATAATAAGAACAAAACTGATACGGATAGCAAAGGAGTTTGCTTCCACTGCTATAAGCCTGGACACTAGAAAGAAACTGCAAGAAGCATCTTGCAGAGGCTAACCAAAGAAGCTTAGTGAAGTTTTAGTTACAAATACAAATTTGTTCATGATTGAAATAAATTTTTCTTTAAGTCAAGGTTCTACTTAGGTATTGGATACCGACTTTGGTTATCATAAATATAAATTTATGAAGGGACCAAGCAGAAGTAGAAAGCTAAACAAATATAAGTAATCCTATGTGTGGGAAATGTAACAAAGGTTGCCATATTAGCCATAGAAACTTATAGTTTAGCAATGTCTACGGGCAAATCTATTAAGTTAATAAGTTGTTATTGTATTCCAATTCTTGTTAGAAACATTATTTCCATTTTATTATTGGACAATAAAATTTTTGGTATTATAATTAAGAACAATTGTTGTTCTATTTATAATAATAATGTTTTGTATAGACCTGGAATATTACTTAATAAATTTTTTATACTTGACTTACATGAAAATAACTTTTGCATATTGAACAAATTAGTATAAGAAAAGGAGATGATCATTCAAAGAGTTGAATGTGTGTATTTGCTAAAATACAAGTGTGAATTATTTGAAAGGCTCAAAGAATTCAGAAATGAAACAAATTGGCAATGTATTAAGATTCTTTGATTAGATCAAGGAATAAATACTTGTGCAATAAGTTTCTGGATCATCGCAAATGGTTTTCTCATAATGGAAACATCCCGACACGTAATAATTGATTGATGTATCCGAATGGAAAATCGTACCTTGTTGGACATGGTGCGGTCCATAATGATTTTACCGACATTCCAAAGATCCTTCAGGATCATGTCCTAGAAATGGTCGTGACATATCACGAAAAAGGTAACCTCAAAATCCAGCCCCAAGACTCCATAAAAGTTATGGACATGGAGGATTCCTAATCTTAAGTATGTTAAGATAAGTGGTTGTCCAACTTATGTGAAAAAGGTTTCAAAGGATAAGCTTGGGACAAGATTTGACAAATGCAAATTTGTGGGACATCCTAAAGTAAGTTTAGGGTATATGTTCTATAATCCTGCTTAGCAAAAGGTGTTTATTGCAAAACACGCTGCCTTCTAAGATAAATGTGTTTATCATTGAAGGGGCTAGTGGGAGGATAATAGATCTTGAAGAGTTCAAGAACCAGAAAACACTATAAGTCAAATAAGAGGAACTTGTAGATAGACCTATTGTACCACAACTGAATCATAAATCTGGAATAGTACCGAAGATACCTAGGAGGTATGGATTCATCATGGATGATGATGATGATGAGGTACGCATCATAGAAGATGATGATCCAGAGTTACATACGATGAGGTAAGAGTTCTAGTGTGTACAAAAGGGTTAGTGGGAGCGTCGTGACATTCCTAATATTATATGTTGATATACTATGGATAAGGAATGACATACTAATGCTACAATCAGTAATGATAAAGTTGTCTAAACATTCCTCCATGAATGGTTTGGGAAGAGTGTCTTAATTGGGGATATAAATCTATATAGATAGATTTAAAAGGATGCTCAACTTAACCCAAGGAACGTATATTCATTTGATGCTAAAGTCGTTTAGCATGGCAAACTCCAACAGATGTCTCATGTCGATGAGCTATAGAGTGAATCTCTCCTAATAGTCCCCACAGACTCCTGAAAAGAAAGGTCGCATGAGTGACAATCATGTATGCAATGAAATGTACAGACATGATGTTGATCAGTCATATTATGGAGAAGTTCACTATGAGTCAGTGAAAAACATCTTAAAGTGCTTAACCGGCACTAAGGATGTGATCATATTCATGGTGGGTCTGAATTAAAACTAGAGGGCTTAACAGACTCAAGTTTTTTAGACAGACCAAGACGACAGAAAATCCACTTTAAGGTAAAGTGTTACCTTGAACGGTGGTGCAGTGAATTGGAAAGGTTCCAAACATCAAAGAGTTGTTGGTTTAGTGATAAAGACAAAGCATATAGCTATAAATGAAGCTACGAGTTGATTGTTTGGATTAAAAGTTTATTACAGAACTAGGAATAGTTCCTAAGTCTCATCTTGGATCTAAACATGTGTTGTGGCACTTTCATTTGATTATTAGAATCATTGAAAGATGGGAAATCACTATAGAGATAGTGGACTCTCATGAACACCATTGCATATCCATTAACTAAAGCTTATCTAACAGCAGGATAATCGTCACTTAGAGAAGAAGAGTATAAGATACAATGGCGATTGGCTTTAGTGCAAGTGGGAGATTGAAAGTAATATGCACACAAGCCAATCATGTTTGATGATAAAGCATATACTTTGTAACAATCTTATTCATTTATTAATAAAAAGTATTAATTTATTAAAGGCTTTTAATTATCTACATGATGCTGTTTTATAATATGTGATAAACCTATAGTTTTAAGCAATGCTTTTAGAATAATGATGATGATCATTCTAATGAGATCTAAATTCTTAGAAAGCTTAAAACTAAAATAGTTCCCAATCATTGGATTACTAAATTGGGGATTAGTGAATCCGGATAGATTGGTACATACGTTGTTTGCTCATTGGATGAGGATGATTGATCTCATGATCATTTGTGTGGAGACACTAAAGCAAGTATGTAGGTGCTTATTAGAGAATAAGTTCACTTGAACTTGCTCGCTAAAGGAATACCTAATGGAGTTTTACTTGCCTGTCAATAGGAATTCCTGTAGTGATAGTAGTACAAGTGATCCTTAAACTTGAGATCATCATAGTATCTTGTGTATGATGAGTTATACTTTGACTTATTCCTTAAGACTCTTAGGGTATATCAAAGGGTATGCTTGGGTATAATAAGTTGTACATGGAGATAATGTATGATCAATAAAGAATCTACCACTTCTATTAAAAGAAGAGAAATGTCCTATGTGATTCGATAAATGACAACCCAGTAGTCCTTGGCCAAGGCAGAATGAAATTAGAAAGGAGTTTCTAATTTGCATTATTTGGAGTTGTGCATTTAAGGATCGAAATACATATAATTAACTAAAATAAGACTTGACAGTAATTCCATGTCTTATATTTAATTGGGACATTGTTGAAAGTAATATGCATACAAGCCAATCATGTTTGATGATAAAGCATATACTTTATAACAATCTCATTTATTTATTAATAAAAAGTATTAATTTATTAACGGATTTTAATTATCTACATGATGCTGTTTTATAATATGTGATAAACCCATAGTTTTAAGCAACGCTTTTAGAATAATGATGATGATCATTCTAATGAGATCTAAATTCTCAGAAAGCTTAAAACTAAAATAGTTCCCAATCATTGGATTACTAAATTGGGGATTAGTCAATCCGGATAGATTGGTACAAACGTTGCTTGCTCATTGGATGAGGATGATTGATCTCATGATCATTTGTGTGGAGACACTAAAGCAAGTATGTAGGTGCTTATTAGAGAATAAGTTCACTGAACGTGGCTTGCTAAGGAATACCTAATGGAGTTTTACTTGCCTGTCAATAGGAATTCCTGTAGTGATAGTAGTACAAGTAATCCTTGGACTTGAGATCATCATAGTATCTTGTGTATGATGAGTTATACTTTGACTTATTCCTTAAGACCCTTAGGGTATATCAAAGGGTATGTTTGGGTATAATAAGTTGTACATGGAGATAATGTATGATCAATAAAGAATCTACCACTTCTATTAAAAGAAGAGAAATGTCCTATGTGATTCGATAAATGACAACCCAAAGAGTCCTTGGTTAAGGCGTAATGAAATTAGAAAGGAGTTTCTAATTTGCATTATTTGAGTTGTGCATTTAAGAGTCGAAATACATATAATTAAATAAAATAAGACTTGACAAGAATTCCATGTCTTATATTTAATTGGGACATTGTATGGTGGTAGGATTGAATTGCACGGTAACTATTTACTCAAAGGTTCTTTTATGATTAATGTTGAAATCTATATTATCCGAAAAGTCGTTGATCGCTAGGAGGTTTATCCCTATGTAGAATAAATATTATTTATTTAAATAAATTAATTATTTAATTTATTTATTTAAATAAGATTAGAATTGTTCTAATTGATTTATTCACAACCTAGGTTTAATATGGAGAACCTAAAGGGTCACACCATAAAAGGAAGAATAATTATTTAAGAAGTTAATGGCATAATCGTAATAATATGTTATGTATATTTAATTTAATCTATGGTGATAGAATAAATTAAATAGCTTAATATTTATTATTTAATATTTTAGAAATATTAAATATAAATTAATAAGAGGAGTCTTATTAATATTATTAATTATTATTATTATTATTTTAATTTCTAAAAGAGTTTAGGAATTAATTTAATATAAGTACTCTCATTTATTCCTAATTGGATTAGGAAGGAAAATTAGTTAAAGGAGTTTAATTAATTATCCCTAATAAGATTAGAAGCTTAATTAATTAAAAGAATTTAATTAATTAAATAAAACCCAATTCCTTAATTGTTAAGGTGGGTTGCCCACATCTATAAATAAGAGGAGTCTTATTAAGGGTGATGTGGTTGTTGACTTTTATAACATACGTGATAATTCCAATTTGTTGGAGAGTACGCTCTTTTTCTATTGAGATAGAAAAACTAGGGTTTAGCCAACCACCCATTTTCTTGAATCTTTATTATTCCTTGGTGGATCACCTCTAGAGGCCAAACACTTGGGTGGCTAACGTTGATCAAAAGAAGGAACCAAACCCGGTGGATTCAAGTTGAACGCGAAAAGGATTGGAGGTGAACTTGTACCTGAGGAAGCTTGGATCTTCAAGGGTATGTTTTTTATTCATCCTTTTCATTTAATTAATAATTGTGCATAAAGGGTGATCCGGGTATATGGTTTGTAAAAATTTTTAAACTCTGATTTATCTCACTTCCGCTTAATTTTTACAATTTGATTGCGTTCTTGAATATTACAAACCTAACAGTGGCATCAGAGCCAAACCTTTATGTAAATTATTAATTATTTTAATTTAATATGTATATTGATATGTGTTTAGAACAATTTAATTGGGCATAATTTTATTGTATAAAATTTATTTAAAAAAAAAAAAAAAGGATTTCGCGAAACTGATTTTTTTTTTTTACCGTGATTCGCGTGGCTGATGATGTTGGTGTGAATCAATTTTTGTTTTGTAAATTTATTTTTTTTCTCATAACCGAGGATTCTGTTAACTTCCTTTTTTACGATAAATATATATAAAAAAAGGGGCCACGTGAAGGAATCATCATTACTTAACAGATTACTTTATTTAGTGGTATAAATATATATATATATATATATATATATATATATATATATATATATGATATATATTTATTTAGTGATTCATCCAAGATTTGTCGTTTAACAAGAATAGAGATTTTAAAAAAAGCTAAAGTTCTAAATAATTTTATTATTTTATTAATAAAAGTTTATTTTAATTTTAAAATAAAATGTTTATTTTAATATTAAAATAAAAAAGGTTTATTTTAATTTAAAATTAGATTTCATACTAACTAATTAGAGTTGGAATTGGATTCCATGATAACTAATTGAAGTTGAAATTGGATTTTATTTTTCTAAAATAAAGGAGTTTATTTGTGAATAGAGAAGTAAATCCATCTTTCCTTAAATAAAGTAGTTTATTTAGATATGAAATAAGATTTCATATTATTCAAAATAAAGGAGTTTATTTGTGAATAGGAAAGAGAATCCGTGTTTCCTTTAATAAAGGAGTTATTTTTTTTTACATGGAATTGGATTCCATAATTAATTAAAATAAAGGAGTTTAAAAGAGTTTGGTTTTTGATTAAAAGTTTTGATTAAAATAAAATAGTTTATTTTATTCAAAATTGGATAAATTAAAATAAAATAGTTTTATTTTAATTTAAATTTGGATTAAAATAAAGGAGTTTATTTTGATTCAAAATTAGATTTTATACTAACTAAATTTGCCCATTAAATGATATCAATATATATATATTAAATGTTTATTATTCATAAGATGAATGATATTTATTGATGCATATGATGATGTGTATGATAATAAATGGGATTGATTATGGACTATTGACCAATGTGATTGGATTTTATTTTAGTTGGATGCATGAATGTATGGGTTTTATTAAATGGGGTCTCATGACCTCGCCTTCTCTAATTTTTCTTAATGTAAATTCTATCTCCTCCTATGTACTTCCCTCGATCACGATCAAGGTTTCTATTTATTTTAAATAGTTTTGTAATAGGAATAGTTAGAATTAATTTTGAAGAATTGGAGATCAAGGAACAAGGAGCGCTTGAAGACCCGCTTGTAATGGAGCCGGGTTTAAATGTAATAGTTATATTTAAATATTATTTCTCGCACACCCTAGGGTTTGACCTTTTGGTTCACTTGGTGGCTCTAGTGAACCAAACTAGAATAAAAGTCCATAATCAATCCGAGTAGAATATGATGATTCTATATGTGCATGCTTATACTATATATATATATTATATATTATGCAAACATGCTTCGCATGTTAATTAATACGACGCGTATTTTATATATATATGCATGCATTAAACAAGATGAGACAAATTAATAACAAACCCCTCAATTTTTATATTAAGTCCTAAGCGTTTAAAGATATTTGGAATATCGAACGTCAGCTTTCTAAAATGATAAAATTAATAGAGTATTAAATATTTAATATGAGTTTGTTGTGTCACCACAAGGCAAGTATTAAGTATTTAAGATGTTAATTTATCACATTTGATGCTTATAAATAAAATTGAACAATATTGTTTTGTTGTGTCACCACAAGGATGATATTTTTCTTTTTTGAATATATGGAGTGCTAGGTTGGACTTAACTTGGATAATTTTGATTCGGATGTGCCACCACTTGATCAAAATAATCTAAGAGGCAAAAGAAAAGGAGTTGCATAGTTGATGTAATTGACAAAAGTTGTCTACCTATTTGTTTATATATAGTTTGTTGTGTCACCACAAGGCTATATACATTTGAAATGTGATCCTTATTCTCACTAGCAAATCTTTAATTAGATTTTGCCGAACTATATAAGTGAGGGTAATATAGTTTGAAAGAAAATAGTGGGAGATACCAATTTAAAACAAGATAGAATTTATTTTGGTAATTAATAAAAGAATGTATGTTAAAATGTTGTTAATTACAAATTCATTTCTGTAATTTTACAATGTCTAAAATTACTATCATCTGCGAAGCATATTAGATGCTAAATTAACCGTAACCAATTAAAGCAGATTGGTTAAGGAATTTGAGAATAGTTCTCATAGTGAAAAGTTATCTTATGTCCTTAATACGCCTATCCTCGCAATGGTTGCGCATAATGCCTCGAGGAAGAGATTGCTACTTTTAGAAAGTGGCAAGATGATGCACTGATTGGCTCAACGCATTATGCTCGCATCCATGAAAGTAACGAGCTTCAGCCAAAGCATGAAACTATGGATGCTCATTTTATATTCCCCGCACATCAAGTAGTTGATGGTGAGGAAAGTAGGACCGATAGATATCTCGATATCTAAGGAGCTCTTCCGATCTAGAATGGCCAATGGCACTATAGTGATGCATAAAAAGTTCTTAACATAATCAATTTGATTGATCAATTAGGACAACAGTTTTGTCATGTATGGAGAGTTGAGCCAAGATTTGATCTTCCACTCACTCCAGGACTCCTTTCATAATTGTTGTGAATTTTCATATGAACAAGCTAGATATGTCGACTCACCGATTTGCTTAACATATTGAAAAATGTTGAGAGTCACTTTCAACCAAGAAAGATCAAGTCTTCTTGGTAGGGGCCAAAGGATCTTCAAAAGAAGAACGATTCAAAGAAGGTAAATAGAAAGGCATAAATAAAGGATAATAAGAACAAAACTGATATGGATAGCAAAGGAGTTTGCTTCCACTGCTATAAGCCTGGACACTGGAAAGAAACTGCGAGAAGCATCTCGCAGAGGCTAACCAAAGAAGCTTAGTGAAGTTTCGGTTACAATACAAATTTGTTCATGATTTAAAATAATTTTTTCTTTATGTCAAGGTTCTACTTGGGTATTGGATACCGACTTTGGTTATCATAAATAAAGATTTATGAAGGGACCAAGCAGAAGTAGAAAGCTAAACAAAGATAAGTAATCCTATGTGTGAAAAATGAAACAAAGGTTGCTGCATTAACCATAGGAACTTATAGTTTAAAGACGCTTACTTGACAAATCTATTAAATCAATAAGTTGTTATTGTATTCCAATTCTCGTTTGAAACATTATTTCTATTTTATTGTTGGACAATAAAATCTTTGGTATTATATTTAAGAACAATTGTTGTTCTATTTATAATAATAATGTTTTGTGTAGAACTAGAATATTACTTAATAGATTTAGTATACTTGACTTACATGAAAATAATTTTGCATATTGAACAAATTAGTATAAGAAAAGGAGATGATCATTCAAAGAGTTGAATGTGTGTATTTGCTAAAATACAAGTGTGAATTATTTGAAAGGTTCAAAGAATTGAGGAAGTGAAACAAATTGGCAATGTATTAAGATTCTTTGATTAGATCAAGGAATAAATACTTGTGCAATAAGTTTCTAGATCATCTCAAATGGTTTTCTCATAATGGACACATCTTGATACGCAATAATTGATTGATGTATCTGAATGGAAAATCGTACCTTGTTGAACATGGTGCGGTCCATAATGATTTTACCAACATTCCAAAGATCCTTCTCAGGATCATGTCCTAGAAATGGTCGTGATATCTCACGAAAATGGTAACCTCAAAATCCAACTTTCCAAGACTCCATAAAAGTTATGGACATGGAGGATTCCTAATCTTAAGTATGTTAAGATAAGTGGTTGTCCAACTTATGTGAAAAAGGTTTCAAAGGATAAGCTTGGGACAAGATTTGACAAATGCAAATTTGTGGGACATCCTAAAGTAAGTTTAGGGTATATGTTCTATAATCCTACTTAGCAAAAGGTGTTTGTTATAAACACGCCTTTCTAAGATAAAGGTGTTTATTATTGAAGGGGCTAGTGGGAGAATAATAGATCTTGAAGAGTTCAAGAACCACAAAACACTATAAGTCAAATAAGAGGAACACAGAGATAGATTCTATTACACCACAACCAAATCAGAATCGAATAGTCATGAAGATACCTAGAGGTATGGATTCATCATGGATGATGATGATGAGGTACGATCATAGAAGATGATGATCCGAGTTACATCGATGATGTAAGACTTCTAGTGTGTACAAAAGGGTCATTGGGGAGCGTCGTGGAAATTTCTAGTATTATATGTTGATATACTACGGATGAGGAATAACATACCAATGCCACAATCAGTAAAGATAAAGTTGTCTAAACATTCCTCCACGAATGATTTGGGAAGAGTATCTTAATTGGGGATAAAATCTATATAGATAGATTTAAAAGGATGCTCAACTTAACCCAAGGAACGTATATTCATTTGATGCTAAAGTCGTTTAGCATGGCAAACTCCAAGAGATGTCTCATGTCGATGAGCTATGGAGTGTATCTCTCCTAATAGTCCCCACAGACTCTTGAAAAGAGAGGTCGCATGAGTGACAATCATGTATGCAATGAAATGTACGAGACCTGATGTTGATCAGTCATATTATGGAGAAGTTCACTATAAGTCAGTGAAAAATATCTTAAAGTGCTTAACCGGCACTAAGGATGTGATCATATTCATGGTGGGTCTTAATTAAAACTAGAGGGCTTAATGAGACTCAAGTTTTTTGCATGCACTCAAGATGATGAAAATCCACTTTAAGGTAAAGCGTTAACTTGAGCAATTGGTGCGTTGAATTGGAAAGGTTCCAAACAAAGAAAAGAGTTCTTTGGTTTAGTGATAAAGACAAAGTATATAGCTATAAATGAAGTCGCAAGTTGATTGTTTGGATTAAAAGTTCATTACAGAACTAGGAATAGTTCCTAAGTCTCATCTTGGATCTAAACATGTGTTGTAGCACTTTCATTTGATTATTAGAATCATTGAAAGATGGGAAATTACTATAGAGATAGTGGACTCTCATGAACAACATTACATATCCATTAACTAAAGCTTATCCAACAGCAGGATAATCGTCACTTAGAGAAGAAGAGTATGAGGTACCATGGTGATTGGCTTTAGTGCAAGTGGGAGATTGAAAGTAATATGCATACAAGCCAATCATGTTTGATGATAAAGCATATACTTTGTAACAATCTCATTCATTTATTAATAAAAAGTATTAATTTATTAAAGGCTTTTAATTATCTACATGAGGCTGTTTTATAATATGTGATAAACCCATAGTTTTAAGCAATGCTTTTAGAATAATGATGATGATCATTCTAATGAGATCTAAATTCTTAGAAAGCCTAAAACTAAAATAGTTCCCAATCATTGGATTACTAAATTGGGGATTAGTGAATCCGGATAGATTGGTACATACGTTGCTTGCTCATTGGATGAGGATGATTGATCTCATGATCATTTGTGTGGAGACACTAAAGCAAGTATGTAGGTGCTTATTAGAGAATAAGTTCATCGAAGCGTGGCTCGCTAAGGAATACCTAATGGAGTTTTACTGTCTCATCAATAGGAATTCTGTAGTGATAGTAAGACAAGTAATCCTTGGACTTGAGATCATCATAGTATCTTGTGTATGATGAGTTATACTTTGACTTATTCCTTAAGACCCTTAGGGTATATCAAAGGGTATGCTTGGGTATAATAAGTTGTACATGGAGATAATGTATGATCAATAAAGAATCTACCACTTTATTAAAAAAGAGAAATGTCCTATGTGATTCGATAAATGACAACCCAAGAGTCCTTGGTTAAAGCGAGAATGAAATTAGAAAGGAGTTTCTAATTTGCATTATTTGGAGTTGTGCATTTAAGAGTCGAAATACATATAATTAAATAAAATAAGACTTGACAAGAATTCCATGTCTTATATTTAATTGGGACATCAGTATGGTGGAAGGATTGAGTTGTACCAAGAACTATTTACTCAAAGGTTCTTTTATGATTAATGTTGAAATCTATATTATCCGGAAAGTCGTTGATCGCTAGGGAGGCTTATCCCTATTGTAGAATAAATATTAATTATTTAAATAAATTAATTGTTTAATTTATTTATTTAAATAAGATTAGAATTGTTCTAATTGATTTATTCACAACCTAGGTTTAATATGGAGAACCTAAAGGGTCACACCATAAAAGGAAGAATAATTATTTAAGAAGTTAATGGCATAATTGTAATAATATTTTATGTATATTTAATTTAATCTATGGTGATAGAATAAATTAAATAGCTTAATATTTATTATTTAATATTTTAGAAATATTAAATATAAATTAATAAGAGGAGTCTTATTAATATTATTACAATTATTATTATTATTTTAATTTCTAAAAGAGTTTAGGAATTAATTTAATATAAGTACTCTCATTTATTCCTAATTGGATTAGGAAGAAAAATTAGTTAAAGGAGTTTAATTAATTATCCCTAATAAGATTAAGGAGCTTAATTAATTAAAAGAATTTAATTAATTAAATAAAACCCAATTCCTTAATTGTTAAGGTGGATTGCCCACATCTATAAATAAGAGGAGTCTTATTATGGGTGATGTGGTTGTTGACTTTTATAACATACGTGATAATTCCAATTTGTTGGAGAGTACGTTCTTTTTCTATAGAGATAGAAAAACTAGGGTTTAGCCAACCACCCATTTTCTTGAATCTTTATTATTCCTTGGTGGATCACCTCTAGAGGCCAAATGCTTGGGTGGCTAACGTTGATCAAAAAAAGGAACCAAACCCGGTGGATTCAAGTTGAACGCAAAAAGGATTGGAGGTGAACTTGTACCTGAGGAAGCTCGGATCTTCAAGGGTATATTTTTTATTCATCCTTTTCGTTTAATTAATAATTGTGCATAAAGGGTGATCCGGGTATATGGTTTGTAAAAATTTTTAAACTCTGATTTATCTCGATTCCGCTTAATTTTTGCGATTTGATTGCGTTCTTGAATATTACAAACCTAACAATTGTATGGTGGAAGGATTGAATTATACGGTAACTATTTACTCAAAGGTTCTTTTATGATTAATTTTGAAATCTATATTATCTGGAAAGTCGTTGATCGCTAGGGAGGCTTATCCCTATTGTAGAATAAATATTATTTATTTAAATAAATTAATTGTTTAATTTATTTATTTAAATAAGATTAGAATTGTTCTAATTGATTTATTCACAACCCGCTTAATATGTAGAACCTAAAGGGTCACACCATAAAAGGAAGAATAATTATTTTAGAAGTTAATGGCATAATCGTAATAATATGTTAAGTGTATTTAATTTAATCTATGGTGATAGAATAAATTAAATAACTTAATATTTATTATTTAATATTTTAGAAATATTAAATATAAATTAATAAGAGGAGTCTTATTAATATTATTACAATTATTATTATTTTAATTTCTAAAAGAGTTTAGGAATTAATTTAATATAAGTACTCTCATTTATTCCTAATTGGATTAGGAAGAAAAATTAGTTAAAGGAGTTTAATTAATTATCCCTAATAAGATTAGGGAGCTTAATTAATTAAAAGAATTTAATTAATTAAATAAAACCCAATTCCTTAATTGTTAAGGTGGGTTGCCCACATCTATAAATAAGAGGAGTCTTATTATGGGTGATGAGGTTGTTGACTTTTACAACATACGTAATTCCAAAAGTTGGAGAGTACGCCCCCTTTTTCTATACAGATAGGAAAAACTAGGGTTTGAGCCAATACCCCTTCTTCTTGAAAATTCTTTTTCCTTGGTGGATCACCTCTAGAGGCCAAACACTTGGGTGGCTAACGTTGATCAAAGGAAGGAACCAAACCCGGTGGATTCAAGTTGAACGCGAAAGGATTTGGAGGTGAACTTGTACCTGAGGAAGCTCGATCTTCAAGGGTATGATTTTATTCTTTATCTTTTCGTTTAATTAATAATTGTGCATAAAGGGTGATCCGGGTATATGGTTTGTAAATTTTTTTTAAACTCTCATTTTACACGTTTCCGCTTAATTTTTGCAATTTGATTGCGTTCATGAATATTACAAACCTAACACCATGTACCTCCATTATTACCTCCATTGCTTCTGGTAGTCACTCCATCCTTCTTCTTAGGGCATTCACGAGCAAAGTAATCCTTGGATCCGAACGTGAAGCACGCATTCTTCTTTGGTTGAGTGCAATTTAGGGCGATGTGACCCTCCTGGCCACAATTGAAGTAAACTCGTTTCCCCATCAAGCACGCACCCTTGTGAAATTTCCCGCATGTCGCACATGCTTCAAACTTTTTATTTTGCTGGTTACCCTGCTGGTTTCCAGCACCCATGTTTCCATTCCACTTCTTCTTCAAACTATTGTTGTTGTTGTTGTTGCTGTTGTTGTTTCCACCACTACCACCTCCATTCTTAATCTCATTTTCATTCTTCTTCTTCTTTTGTTCCTAATTGAACTTTGTCACTGCCTCGCCTCCACCTTCAGTGAGTACTGCCTTCTCCATCACTGCTGCAAACGTCTTTAATTAGAACAGGGAAACCCTACTATACAGCCAGGGCTTCAGTCCCTGTTCAAATCTCTTCGCCTTACGCTCGTCTGTGCTGACCTGATATGGCGCAAACCTCGCCAGTTCGTTAAATTTCACAGCATACTCAGATACCGTCATCGTTCCCTACTTTAATTCCAGAAACTGCACTTCTAACTGACTCTTCAAACTCTCCGAAAAATAGGTCTCGAAGAACAACTCCTTGAACCTATCCCAGGTCATCACTCCTGGCCCTTCACGAGTTTAATTGGCCTGCCACCAATAACTAGCTTCTGCATTCAATATGAATGTTGTGAAAGTAGTCTTCTAGTCATCCCCTAACCTAGTGAGATCGAATACCTTTTCTATATCCATAATCCAGGTTTGTGCTTCGACTGGATTCATGGACCCACGGAATTTAGGTGGTCCAACCGCCTTGAAATCCTTAAACATTGTACCATGGTTTTGTGGTTGATTATGCAACGCTCCTGGCAGTAGTGTCACTAATTGTTCAGTGGTTCTCTGTCTTGGTGGTTGACGTCTCGAAGGCATTTTCTGTTAAAATACATTCATTAGACTATTATTCAATTCTTTTAAGTAATTCTACTTAACTTGTCTCCAAAAAGAATTAACCATATAACACATAACACTTTTAATAAAGTAACAACTTTTATTTATTCATAACCTTTTTGAAACATAAAACAATAGCATCACTGCTATCTACATTACTTTCCTGAACTACAAAAGTTTCAGGACAACATCATAGTCATATCCCAAAGGTTGCACAACACTTGGGATTTACAATTTATTTAACCTTTCACTCATCGTACAACAACTACGATGTTCTATTATAATACTTCTTAGCCCGATCAGGTTCTTCCTCCATGACCCAAAACATTGTTCTGCGATCTAATACGTATGATGGCAGTGTCTCGAACTGAATAGGATATCCCATGACCCGATCTTGAGCTCGATTAATTACGGTGTTAAATACTTTAGCCATCTCTTCCATCTTCATCCTCTTCGCCTGTGAGTTCTTTATTGCTCTTCCAGTTCGTTGAAAAGCTTCCTCGTATGCATCTTCAGCTCTCGCCCTCTTGGTAGCTTCTTCCTTCAGCTTGTTCTTCAGTTCAGCAACCACCTCGATCAATTGTTCTTTTTCTCCTTCGGTTTGTACTAGTTTCTCCTCAGCATTTGTCAGTCGTTCCTCACGATCTTGGATCTCGCCATCTTTTTGTGTCATTGCAGTCTGTTGTTCAGTTACTATCTCCTGCAACTCCTCAATTGTATCCTGAAGTACCAAGTTACGGTCGTAGACTTCATCGTACATACGAGCAGCCATCGAGGTTAATGGAGTCTCCTCCTCCTCGTCCTCGTCATCCTCATCCTCCTGTGGCAACTCAACGGGATCCTCCTCGTCCGTCTCCACATCGTTATCCTCATCTTCAACTACTGTGACCAACAGGGTTGACTCCCGTGGAAGTAGTTGTTCCCAAACTGCCTGAATATCGCAAGGCTCCTCCTCAATAGGTATTTGAGGTCCCTCCTCCCTAGCCTGACCGGATTCTCCGACATTAGTCATCCTGACAACAAAGTTTTAAAGTTTTAATTATTAATCATTTCTACTCGACACTCATGAGTACATAAACTATAAACACATAAGCATATAAGTGTTTTATTACTTCTTCCTTAAAACTCGATAAGAGTTATCTCCACTATCTTTTCAAAGGTTACTTCCTAAGGCTTTTCCCGGCCTAAGGATCATAACCTAAAGCTTTGATACCAACTTGTGACACCCCAAAATCCTGGTACTTCATTTCCTCAAGATTCGGTGTTCACTTAATCAAAAATTCAATTCTAACTACCCAATCATAATAAAATTGAATAATAAAACCTTCCCATACAGGATTAAACTTAAATAAAAATATCCCAGGTTATCTAACCTTTAATTACAAGCATTCAAATGCGGAAATTTAATTATTACATCATTCAAAAGTCTATAACGATAAAATAAAATTACAAGCCTTCATCAGTTGTACATTTTTCCCTTTCCTTTGCTAGTGGTCGGTTCATTGACCTTCTCAACCTTAGCTGCAATAAGTATATACTATGCAAGAGTGAGCAAACAAGGCTCACTTGAAATAAGAATAAATACTTTACAACATTATAACCTTTGACAAAAATAGGTTCACTGAAAAGTTTCTATTAACATTTTAAACATATAGTTTCTATTAACATTTTAAACATACTATAGGTTTTTGAGGAAAAATCAAAGTAATCAAATTGCAAAATATGCAATAAGCGTAGATAAAATCGTATTTTAAAATTTTCTAATGATTACCGGATCATCCATGCATATTATTAATTAAAGCGAAGAATAATCTCTATATAGTGATCCACCAAGGAAGAGGAATTTTTCAAGAAGAAGGATTGGCTCAAACCCTAGATCCCGAATAAGAAAAGGGGTGTACTTCCAACTCTTGAATTATAACTAGATAATTAATCTAATTTTCTTTCCTAATCCAATTAGGAATAAATGAGAGTACTAATATTAAATTAATTCCTTCAACTTTATTCTTCCTTTTATGGTGTGACCCTTTAGGTTCTCCATATTAAAGTTGTGAATAAATCAATTAGAACAATTCTAATCTCATTTAAATAAATAAATTAAACAAATAATTTATTTAAATAAATAATATTTATTCTACAATAGGGATAAGCCTCCCCTAGCGATCAACGACTTTCCGTATAATATAGATTTCAACATTAATCATAAAAAGAACCTTTGAGTAAGTAGTTACCGTGACAATTCAATCCTTCCACCATACAATGTCCCAATTAAATATAAGACATGGAATTACTGTCAAGTCTTATTTTATTTAATTATATGTATTTCGATTCCTAAATGAATAAACTAAGTGGTAGATTCTTTATCGATCATTCATTATCTTCATATATAACTTATTACACCCAAGCATATAAGAATAAGTCAAAGTGTAATTCATTATATATAAGATACTATGATGATCTCAAGTCTAAGGATCATTTGTACTACTATCACTTTGTGAATTCCTATCGATGGGTAAGTAAAACTCCATTAGGTATTCCTTAGCAGTCACGCTCTCAAAGGAACTTATTCTCTAATAAGCACCTACATACTTGCTTTGAGTGTCTCACACAAATGATCACGAGATCAATCATCCTCATCCAACGAAAGCAAGTTAACGTATGTACTTCAATCTATCCGGATTCACTAATCCCCATTTAGTAATCCAATGATTGGGAACTATTTTAGTTTAAGCTTTCTAAGAATTTAGATCTCATTAGAATGATCATCATTATTCTAAAAGCGTTGCTTAAAACTACGGGTTTATCACATATTATTAAAAAACAAACACCATGTAGATAATAAATGCCTTTAATAAATAATTCTTTTATTAATAAATAAATAAGATTGATTACAAAGTATATGCTTTATCATCATACATGATCGGCTTGTAGCATAATACTTTCAATCTCCCACTTGCACTAAAGCCAATCGCCATGGTATCTCATACCCATCTTCTAAGTGACGATCATTATCTTGATCTCTGTTTGAAAACTTGAGTCCGTGAAGCCCTCTAGTTTTAATTGCACTCCACCGAGACAAGAAATACATCCTTAGTTCTTCTTAAGTACTTTAGGATATTTTCATCGTCTTCCAAATGACTTTGAGACCTCTTTGGAATCTTCCATGCTAAACCTTTTAGCATCATGTCAATGTATCGTTCCTTGGGATAAGCCAAGCATCCTATTAGATATCTCTATAGATCTTTATCCCCAAAATATAGGATGTTTCTCCCAAGTCCTTCATGGAAAAGTGTTTAGGATTTTAATTGCAAAGATAGGAATATCATTACCTATCAAGAATATATCATCAACATATAATACAAGGAATAATGTATTGGTTCATCCTCATTTTGATAAAATCAAACCATTTTCAAAACGGATGTTCCAAGTGTAATCCATAAATGGATCGTCAGAGCTTATACTTGATTTGTTCCAACCTTTGAAACAAATCCCTCCGGTTGTCATATACACATCCTCCTCAAGATTCCCATTCCACGCCCAAGAAGTCATGGTAAAGTAAGCAAAATCCGAATGGACTTCGAGCATTTCAAGGTTTCGCCATAGTCAACTCCTTGTCTTTGTTTTTAGAATACTTTTAAAGACCCATTTACACCCAATAAAGCTTAATGCCTTGGTGGTGAGACCAAAAAGTAAGTTTGAGTTTGGATGGACATCATCATCTGAGGCGCATTACCTCATTGTCATCTTCTATGACAAGTCCATTTATCTTGGTACTCTTCCAATTCTGAATAGGGTGTGGTATGTATGAATCTCTACTTGATTAGGTACCTCACTTTGTCCGAGTATCAACTCAAGGATTAGTTCAAATTAAACAACACCTTTTGATGATGATAGAAATAATAAGATGTTTCTTTAGGGTATCCCACAAAAATAAGTCTGTACTTTATCATTTTCAAACTTTTGACATATGGAATAATCATAATCAATCGAACCATGTCCAACAATGTTCGATTTCTCCTTTCGACACACCATTCCTGGGTGGCATTCCTCGGTGGATATTTTGAGTCTCAAGGTTACCATAGTCAACTCCTTGTCTTTGTTTGAAACCTTTGCAACGGTCGAGATATATGGAGTCTCTTCGCTCTTTCTGAGACCAAGTCCATACTTGGTTCTCTTCATGGAGTCCATCAGTTTCATTCTTGCCAGTCTTTACCTTTCGACTTTATTCGTAATTGATGGATCATTAAAGAATTCTTACTCCATTTGACCTTGAGGAAGTGTTTCTCTTAAACGTCTTAAGGTCATCCGAGATCGGAAGAGCTCTCTTAGATATTTTATCCATCCTAGCCAAATTACCAGCATTATCTACTTTGTTCATTTATTTATTATTCACCAATACAACTCTCCAATGGTGTAGTGAAGCTTTAGCAGAGTAGGAGCATCCATGTTTTCATGTCGACGCTTTCTATCTTGAAGCTCGCTATTATTACATATGTGAGAACCACATGGATGCGAGCATGATGCATCATAAACAAACCATTAGGATGCATCATCTTTTGCCTCCGCTTATTTAAAAGTAGCAATCCTTCAAGATCTTCCTCTTGGAAGAAGGAAGACATGGTTCTTCTGACCGATTTCAACATGTTAAGTTTGCAGTGACATCCAACTTATTCATGTGAAAATTCACAACAAATTGTGAGAATTTAGGACATAAGAAATCTTTAGGAGACAGTCTCAAAGGAGTCCCTCGGTCATCAAGAGAGAACTTAGAATTTCATATGGATTCCTCAACCAAGGTGTAGTAGCATAGTGAGCATCCATATTTTTCGACAAACAAGCTCTACTTTCGTGGATTGATTCGAGCCAGCATCATCTTGCCACCGCTTAAAAGTAGCGCTTCCTCGGAGGCATCTCTGAAATTAGTGAATGTGACATTTTCAAAATTTCGCATGTAAAAAGACAATATGCTTTTTAGCAAACATTCATTTATTAATTACCAAAATAAATTAGGTCTTATTTTATATTGGTATCTCCCACTATTTTCTTCAAACTATATTACCTCATTTATATAGTTCGGCAAAATCTAATTAAAGTTTTTGCTAGTGAGAATAAGGATCCCATTTCAAATATATATAGCCTTGTGGTGACACAACAAACTATATATAAATAAATAGGTAGACAACTCCTTGTCCATTACATCAACATGTAACTCCTTATGTTTTGCCTCTTAGATTATTTTGATCAAGTGGTGGTACATAGAATCAAAATTATCTAAGTTAAGTCCAACTAGCACTTCCATATATTCAAAAAGAAAATATCGCCCTTGTGGTGACACAACAAAACAATATTGTTCAATTTTCTTTATAAGCATCAAATGTGATAAATTAACATCTTAAATACTTAATACTTGCCTTGTGGTGACACAACAAACTCATATTAAATATTTAATACTCTATTAATTTTATCATGCTAGTAAGGCTTAACGCTCGATATTCTAAATATCTTTGAACGCTTAAGACTTAAATAAAAACCTTGAGGATTTGTTATTATTTTCTCTCATCTTATTTTAGCGCATGCAAATATATATATAAAATACGCGTCATATTATTAAACATGCGAAGCATGTTTGCATAATATATAATATATATAATACTAGCATGCACATATAGAATACTATATTCTACCGGATTGATTATGGACTTTTATTCTAGTTTCGTTCACTAGAGCCACCAAGAACCAAAAGGTCAAACCCCTAGGTGCAAAGAATAAACATTTAAATATAACTATTACATTTAAACCGGGCTCCATTACAAAAGCAGGTCTTCAAGCGCTCCTTGATCTCCGGTTCTTCAAAAAATTCTAACTAATCCTATTACATTAAACTATTTAATTTAAATAAAAACCTTGATCAGCCGATCGGGAAGTACATAGGAGAGAGATAGAATTTACATCAAGAAGAAAACAGAAAAAGGCGAAGTAACGCGGATTCCCATTTAATAAAAACCCATTCATTCAAACATCCATTAAAATAAATCCAATCATATTGGTCAATTGTCCATAATCAATCCCATTTATTATCATACATATCATCATATGTATCAATAAATTAAATCATTCCATATATATATGAGTATCATTTAATGGGCAATTTTATGTTGCATGAAATCCAATTTCAAGATTAAAATAAACTATTTATTTTAATTATAAAATTATTAAGATTAATACATATATATATATATAACAATTATATATATATATATAATAAAAGTCTTACTTTTAAAAAAAAAAACGGACTGCTTTGCTTTATACTCGGTCCAACAATTCTGGACACAAAACAACTGCCGCATCGGATTCAACCTTTTGAAAAAGAAAAAAAAAAAAAATTCATGCCGACAAACAAAAAAAAAAAAAGTGCTAACGTGTGTTTTTTTTTTTTTTTTTTTTTTATTTGATAACCTGCTTTAGTGCTTTGCATCCTGGACCAAGTTATATATATAATAATAATATATACTACATAACTTCCACGCCAACTCCCATGAATTGAATCAGGACTCAACCTTTTGAAAAAAAATCTAGCAGGAGTCATGCATATATATTATTTTAACTTTCGGCTTTTTTTTTTTCATAAAATAATAATTTTATACAACAAATTATGCCCAATAAATTATTCAAAATACATACCCATACATATTTAGAATCTAAATAATTAATAATTCACATAAAGTTTGGCTCATGATACCACTGTTAGGTTTTCGTGAAAATCAAAGTAGCAATCAAATTGCAAAATATAGCGGAAGCGAGATAAAATCAGATTTTAAAATTTTTCACAAACCAATTACCCGGATCATCCTTTATGCATATTATTAATTAAAGCGAAGAATAAGAAATTATGAAATCATACCCTTGTAGAAACGAGCTTCCTCAGGTACGAGTTCACCTCCTACTTCTCCGCGATCTCCTTGAATCTCGGGTAGATTCCTTCCTTCGATCAATGTAAGCCACCCAGTGTGTGGCCTCTATAGTGATCCACCAAGGAAGAGGAATTTTTCAAGAAGAAGGGATTTGGCTCAAACCCTAGTTTTTCCTATCTGAATAAGAAAAGGGGTGTACTCTCCAACTCTTGGAATTACGTATATCTCATATCTAATATAAGACTCCTCTTATAAAGATATTATGTAACCCTATTTTAATTAAAATAAGGTATTATTTATTTAATTAAACTCTTTTAATTAAATGGGCTCCCTAATCCTATTAGGGATAATTAGTTAAACTCCTTTAACTAATTTTCTTCCTAATCCAATTAGGAATAAATGAGAGTACTAATATTAAATTAATTCCTAAACCTTTTAGAAATTAAAATAATAATAATTATAATAATATTAATAAGACTCCTCTTATTAATTTATATTTAATATTTCTAAAATATTAAATAATAAATATTAAGCTATTTAATTTATTCTATCACCATAGATTAAATTAAATATACTTAACTATATTATTACAATTATGCCATTAACTTCTTAAATAATTATTCTTCCTTTTATGGTGTGACCCTTTAGGTTCTCCATATTAAACCTAGTTGTGAATAAATCAATTAGAACAATTCTAATCTCATTTAAATAAATAAATTAAACAAATAATTTATTTAAATAAATAATATTTATTCTACAATAGGGATAAGCCTCCAACTAGCGATCAACGACTTTCCAGATAATATAGATTTCAACATTAATCATAAAAGAACCTTTGAGTAAATAGTTAAAATACAATTCAATCCTTCCACCGCATAATATAAGACATGGAATTCTTGTTAAGTCTTATTTTATTTAATTATATGTATTTCGATTCCTAAATGAATAACTCCCGATGAATGCAAATTAGAAACTACTTTCTAATTTCATTCCACCTCGCCAAGGATTCCGGGTTGTCATTTATCGAATCACATAGGACATTTCTCTTTTACTAGAAGTGGTAGATTCTTTATTGATCATTCATTATCTTCATATATAACTTATTACACCCAAGCATACCCTTTGATATACTACTAAGAGTCTTAAGGAATAAGTCAAAGTGTAATTCATTATATATAAGATACTATGATGATCTCAAGTCTAAGGATCATTTGTACTACTATCACTACAGGGAATTCCTATTGACAGTAAGTAAAACTCCATTAGGTATTCCTTAGCGAAGTCACGCTCAAGTGAACTTATTCTCTAATAAGCACCTACATACTTGTTTTAGTGTCTCCACACAAATGATCATGAGATCAATCATCCTCATCCAATGAGCAAGTTAACGTATGTACCAATCTATCCGGATTCACTAATCCCCTATTTAGTAATCCAATGATTGGGAACTATTTTAGTTTTAAGCTTTCTAAGAATTTAGATCTCATTAGAATGATCATCATCATTATTCTAAAAGCGTTGCTTAAAACTATGGGTTTATCACATATTATTAAAACAAACACCATGTAGATAATAAATGCCTTTAATAAATAATTCTTTTATTAATAAATAAATAAGATTGATTACACAATATATGCTTTATCATCATACATGATTGGCTTGTATGCATAATACTTTCAAGGACTCCACGTGACTTAGGGGGATCAACCTTCAGATAATGTATTGACTGTACAACCATTTCAACGCTTAAGTGTAAACCTCTAATAAAAGAGTTGTTCATCTCAGTATTTAGAATACAAGTCCGCACTAAAAGTAAGTTTGGTTTGGATACATTCTGGTAATTTAGAATTCAATTGGCCATCAACTAAGGATTAGTTGAATATAAAAGAAATAATTGTATGCTATGGAATAATCATAACTGAATTGATATTTGTAAATTAACATCATGCTTTAGGAATAATCTAATAGCATAAACATTGAATAATCATATCATAATTTGCTTTGAACAATATTAAGTCAAAGTTTATTGAGAATTGGATACCAAGCATGCATAATGAATAGTAATTTGAACGATAAAGTTGTTCAACACTAGAATATTAGAATATAGTGATTTCCATGCTAAATAACAAGTTACATATTAAAGAAACTTCCTCAATACTAAATATACGATTTAGAATACTTGCATCCGTATGAACAATTAGATACAAAAGCTTTCTCAAAAAATAAACCATCTAGCTCTACAAAAATGTAGAGTTAGCCACTTGTGTAATTGCAATTGAATCAAAGACAATAATATACTCAACGAAATTAAACTCGCACAATAAAATTTCTGAGTTAGAGAACTTGCCTTTAGCACAAGCTAAACCTTACAACTTGAATCAATACCCTATACATATGTCAACATGACATAATTAGTCATTACCAATATTTTATATCTATATAAACAAATATATACATCATGTAGGTCAAATTACCCATTCACATAATCAAACTATGTTAATACTAGTTAACACTTGATAACATGCTCATTTATAGTTTAATACTACTGAAATCATCATTTAACATTCCTATTATTAACACATAACATTTATTTTCAAAATTTGTGTAATAAACTAAAACTATAAGACCATTTCGCTAACTTTCGCGTGCAACGCATACGATTTACATGTTTGTGGTTGGCATACTGAAATAGTAGCGATGCGAGCGAGTCACATGCCAACGATGATATATGCTATGGTGGCGTCGGCGTTGAATGTGAACTTTAATCTTTGGTAGCGTTATGGCGCCAAAGTCCAGAACTCGACGACACCCTCGGCAATAACATGAACAAAAAGTCAAATTGGCCTACAAGTTCAAATCTAACAAATTAATTAACATGTAATTCATACATAGACTTCATGTAAACATATTGTAAAGACTTCTAGCATGATTATACACATATGACAACATAATTATCAACTTTACAACACTCAATTTCACTACTTTTGGCAAAAACTCCATTTTTGACATTTTTAATGAAAATCAACACTGTGATTTTGTTTTTCAATCAAAATAGTAAATTCAAAATACCATGGTTATGATTATACATACTCTATCAAATTCAATAGTCAATTTATATATATTAACAATTAATCAAACCTTAATTTCATTTTAAACTAAGCCATACTAATATATTTTCATATAAACACTGTAATATGGTTTTCTTCACAAATTGCATACATACATGACTTAATTTCTCTATAATCACATATAAACTCATGAAACAACCTTTTACAAACAATTCTCATACAAAACTATATACATATCAACAATTCATGTTTTACAATTATTTTACAGAGACTTTTTGGGAAGAGAAAAACTAAACTTTTAAAGAAAAAGATTAAGCTCCTACCTTTGATTAAGAAGATGATACCCTTCCCTTTTGATTAAGAACCTTCTTTTCCCAATTCCTTTATCAAAACATGTTAGGATATCTCTCAATTCTCTCTAGAGTTTTCTTCTTCTCTCCCTTTTTCTTCTTCTGATATTTTCTTCTCCTAACTCTATCTTACGTATTATCATATAACGTATAATAATAATAATATAGATATTAAGTATAGGATTTTAACTGACATCAGTTATAAAACTTTGAAAATCAAAAGCCATAAGGCTTGTTTGGCTAGTTAACTAAAAATTAACCCATTAACCCTTACACCTTGTTTTGTAAACCTAATTAAAACAAATGGATTAATCCTTATACCTTGTTTGATAAAACAACATTAGACTAAAGACTTATTATGCATTAAGACATGTTTGGCAAAACTAAATTAAACTCTTTTAATTTATTTTAATAACTCCTTTATAGCAGGGTTATTTGTCACGCTTCTATTTAATTAAATAATCAATTTAATCAATTAAAATATTAATCTATTAAATTACTTTAACACATACATCATTATCTCATAATTATAATTTTCTTTTATAATTATAAATCTATTTAACCAACTAACACCTTATTTTTAAATTATAAATTCTAATTAAAATATTATAATTCATTTAATCATTATTAGCTCTCTAACTTAATTATTAAATTAAATTAGTATATAATCTCATAACAATTAATTTTCGTAGCTCCTTAATTATTTATTCAACAAATAATTAACTAAACCATATCAACTCAAATTGAACAATTATTTATTTAATAATAACATATCCCTTAAATACATATATAAATCAATGAATATTTAATATTACAATTTAAAATTTCGGAATGTTTAATTGGTATTGTGGCTGCCATTATTATTACTCTTTGTGTACTATTACTACCCATTATTGCCTAGAAATCGGACTCGGCGTACATGAGTTCCTGAAGTTACTTACATTTAGTCATTGCCATGAGTTTCTGAGGGACTAAGGTTGATTTTTATCATGGCTACCAAGTTAATTGGCTTGAAGTCACAGCAAATGCGAGACTCTGTGCCACAGATAATCTTGACAGATTTTTCAACTTGTGAGATTCCCGGACTCGTAACTTCTTCGTTATAAGTCCGAATTGGCTCGTTCAATAGCCTACGGTTCACAAATCACATACTCTATGTGTTCATGAAAGAATTTTATCTATTCGACTTCGTTTGCTAAAAAATCACCTATTAGTTCATTTTAACGAAAATGATAAATGTTCGTGAACTTTTTGTTCTTAGTTTTAAATAATAATATGCATAATGGATGATCCGGGTAATTGGTTTGTGAAAAATTTAAAATTTGATTTTACTTTGCTTCCGCTAATTTTGCAATTTTATTGCTACTTTGATCTTCACAAAACCTTACATATCTTCACACAGTTTTGGGGATTTTGAAGAAAGAGAAGTTGTATGCTAAATTCTTTAAATGTGAGTTTTGGTTGGAGCATGTTTCATATTTGGGCCACATTATTTCTGTTGAAGACATTAAGGTGGATCATACGAAGGTCGAGGCTATCACCAAATTGCCGAGACCTACCACGGTGACAGATATTAGGAGTTTCTTGGGTTTGGCAGGGTACTATAGGAGATATGTGGAAGGATTTTCTTCGTTTCTCTTACCATTGACTCAGTTGATGAGAAAGGGCACAAAGTTTGTGTTGAATGGGGAGAATGAGAAGAGTTTTGAGGAGTTGAAGAAACGGCTTGTGACAGCTCCTATACTTACATTACCGTCGGGGATAGGAGGTTATTAGATTTATAGTGATATTTCTAAGAAGGGCTTGGGTGTGTTTTGATACAACATGCTAAGGTGATTGCTTATGCTTCTAGGTAGCTTAAACCTTACGAGATGAACTACTCCACTCATGACTTTGAGTTAGCAGTATTAATCTTTTCCCTAAAGATTTGGAGACACTATTTTTATGGAGAGACTTGTGATATCTTCACTGATCACAAAAGTCTTAAATATACTTTCACTCAAAAGGAGCTCAACATGAGGCAGAGGCGTTGGTTGGAGCTTCTAAAAAGTTATGATTCTAGGATTCAGTATCAACCAAGAAAGGTGAATGTGGTTGCAGATACCCTTAGCCGAAAGAGTTCAGGAAGTGTAGCAGCCCTTATTACACAACCTCAACTTATTTTGGATATGGAGCGACTAGAGTTAGAGTTGTATGTGAAAGGTTCAGATGGTCTTTTGGCGGGTATGAGAGTGGAGTCCTCTCTTATCTCGCGAGTGAAAGAAGCTCAAAGGAAGATGGGGATCGAGTTGTGAGGTATGACCCAAAATCTGGAGGAGGGAAAGCAATCTGAGTTTTATATTGATGATCACGGTGTGATTTGGTTGGGTGAGCAGTTGTGTGTACCGTCGAATCCAATCATTCGAGAGGAAATGTTGGTTGAGGCTCATAGTTCACCATTTTCTATTCATCCAGGTTCTACAACGATGTATAGGGATTTGAAGAAGAATTTTTGGTGGAATGGGATAAAACAAGACGTGGCTAAATATGTTGTGAAGTTCTCACTTGTCAACAAGTGAAGATCGAACATCAACGAGCTAGCGGTTTGCTGCAATAGTTAGACATTTCAATTTGGAATTGGGAGGATATCACGATGGATTTTATAACTGGTTTGCCAAAGACTTTCAGAAATAATGATGTTATATGGGTTGTGGAGGATCGATTAACCAAATCGGTACACTTTGTGGTTATCCATGAGGGTTACTCAGTGGATGGGTTGGCATAGATACTTAGGATATTCTTAGACTTCATGGTACTCCAGTATCTATATTTTCAGATAGGGTCCCACAGTTCACTTCACGGTTCTGGAAAGGGTTTCAACGAGCTTGGGGCACTTGGCTCAATTTAAATACTTCATTACATCCACAAATTGATGGGCAATCCGAGCGAACTATTCAGACGTTAGAGGACATGTTGAGGTCTTGTGCACTTGAATGTTCAGGTAATTGGGATGACTACTTGAGCTTAGTTGAGTTTGTTTATAACAACAGTTGGCATGCAAGTAATTAAATGGCTCTGTTTGAGGCGTTATATGGTAGGAAGTGTCGGGCACCAACTTGTTGGGATGAGGTTGGCGAGAGGGCCATATAAGGGCATGAGTTAGTTCAAATCACTACGGAAAATATAGTAGCGGCTAAGAAGAAATTGAGGTCGGCTTGATCACGGCAGAAGTGTTATGCTGATAAGCATAGGAGGACTTTAGAGTTTTAACCTGGTGAGCATGTGTTTCTAAAATTTTCTCCTTGGAATGGCATTCGACGATTTGGGTTGAAAGGAAAACTTAGTCCGCATTATATTGACCCATTTGAGATTTTGAAGAGGGTTGGTAAGGTTGCATATCGGTTAGCTTTGCCTCCACAGCTAGCTCATGTGCACAATGTGTTCCATGTATCGGTGTTGAGAAGTTATCATTATCATCCATTACATGTGGTGCAATATCCGTTCGATAAAATTCAAGAGGATCTTACTTTTGAGGAGCAAAGCTGAGGCGATTTTGGATCGTCAAGAGCGAATTATGAGGAGGAAGACCATTCCGTTTGTTAAGGTTTTGTGGAAGAACCATTCAGAGCGGGAAGCTACTTGGAAGATGGAGGAAACAATTTAAGCGGAGTATCCGTGTCTTTTTGATAATTAGGTACGTTCCATTCTTTTGATTCTGGGGACGGAATCCTTTTTAAGGGGAAGGTGATGTAATACCCAGTAAAATAAAATGTCTAAGTAAACTTTAAAATATTTAATTTTTCTTATGTTCGGGTCAAACTAGTCATTTAATTTATATGGACAATAATAAATAAAGAATTACATTAATTGGGACTTTTAAATTAATTGGATCTAATTTGTATTTATATAATATTAAAATCTTATTTAAAATTAGAAGAAATAATAAAATATATAAATAATAATCAAAACCTAACTATTTCATTATATTTGATACCAACTAATTGAGGGGAAGAAGGGAGGCGGCAGTGTGGGAACCGAAAAAGAGAAACAGAAGAGTTTATATTTTCAACCAAGGTAAATCATTTGTTTTGTTCGTGATTATATTATCATATTATGTATATATATCAATAGCTTTCTCATAATTGAACTGATTACAATGAGAAGAATTTTCAAATTAAAGCAAGAATAGTACTAATAACTATTGTATAAATTTTATATTAATTCTATAGTAATAGTTATTTTGAATCATGCATCTATATTATATTAGCTTTGTAAATAGATATGTATTATCCTGTGCATGAAGTTTGGATGAACAGGGGTGAACATAGATGCATGTATTCCGTATGTATTATTTAATTAAAAATTCCCAAGTAAAGGAATTTTATTTAATATATATATATATATATATATATGTTTTAAATTGAGATAATTTATAGTTAAGGTTTAAATATATATGTATAGCCATTAGCAGAATTTTATTTGGAACGAAGGGTGAAAGATTGCAATGTGAGATTGTAATTATAGTACTTTATCAGATTATGAACTTTACTTATCTTGGTTAGGACGAAGGTGCCGACAATGAATGTGTAAAATCTGAACATTTAAAAGTTTTAAAGGTTTACTTATATTATGGTAATAATGTAACACTAATAAGAAGTTCTATAAAAAAATAATTAAGAATTAATGATTTAACCTTCAATTAATACATTATTTATTTATGTTTTTTTGGTGATTAGTTTGAACGAAAGAAGTTTAACGAACTATATTGGGATATAAATTTTTAGGTATTACATTGCTTAATTAAGGTACGGATTCCGTACTCTTTCAGCGAAACTCTTTTAATTTTTATTTGTTCGTTTTGCTACTCATTTAGAAATTTGGTATTATCTCTCGTGATTATTCTTTGTCAAAATTAATTTTGATAGCTTGGTTTTGACATTGATTGTGACGCCCCCAAAATATGTATACATCACCCATCTTGAGTCGCCAAATACATGGTACAAAATTCAAATACAACTTAATTATACAACTATCGTGTAAAATACGACAAAACATAAGCTGAGAGTTTTAATATGAATATTGTCTTCTAAACAATATTTAAACTCAAATGGAATCCTTATTACATTTATTATCACACTATTTCACTGAATAGTGAGGACTACTAATGCAAACATCTCTGACCATTACTGCTCCGTCGACTAGCTAGTCCGACTATATTCTCATTTCTTGAAGAGAACAATAAAAACAAAGGGTGAGCTCAACTAGCCCAGTAAGAAATATTATGCAGGATAAATTATTGTTACTGATAAACTATAATAAACATCAACTTTAACTGCAGCGGAACAAGTAATCTATTAGAAGAGTTAAGTAGAGCATGATATCTAATATCTTCCAAGATTTAAAAAGTTTTTCATCAACTTTATCGCTGAGACTCAGCTTAATAAATAAACCACATTATCGAATCATCCCTACACTACGGGCCAAGGATATTAATGTAATCATCAATGGTCATGATTATAACGAATAATCCCTGGTCATAATCATACCAACAACTGTCCATCAATGCACTACAGGCCAATGCGGATTTTTACCACATCATTTGTAACATTACGGTCATGATTATACCGAATAATCTCTGGTCATAATCATACCGATCAATAGTACATCTATGCACGTAAGCCACATATGACTTTTATCACAATATAAGCATGAGAATGATGACAATGATATAAGAATTCAATTAAAAGAAAGTAAATGATAAATTTTTAAAGATGTATAACTTAATTTATCCAGGATTCAATAATGTCCAAATTGTCAACATGATACTGCTTTGTGGAGTAAAATTCAAGAATAATATTGTATCAAAAATAATTTGGACAACAAAGAAATCAATTTTTATCATGAATAAATCCCCGGGTGAATAGTACCCGAGTGAATAGTACTTTGTTAATAGTACTCGTGAAGTACTTTATGAATAGTACCTGTAAATAGTCCTTTGTGAATAGTACCCCGTGAATAGTACTTTGTGAATAGTACCGTAAAAATGAATACTACCCATGGACAGTACTCCGACATGAAAAGATTAAAATTTAATAAGAATGTGCACAAAATATCCTTATGAAACGATACTAGATGAAGCACAAATTTCAAAGATATTTCACTAATTTCACGGAATATAGAAGCAATATTTTAACAAAATGAGGGTATAATCAGGAATACGAGATGAAATAATATTACTCACATACTACAGAGTATGGAAGACAATATTATTCCTATGAATACTTCAAAAAATAATATCCCTTACGAATATTAAACGAAAATAATATTCCTTTCGAATATTGAACGAATATAATATTCCTTACGAATATTAAATGAAAATAATATTTCTTACGAATATTGAACGAAATAATATTCATACGAATACGAAAAATAATATCTCTTCAGAATGTGAAATAAATAATACTCTTTACCTCAGAAGAAGACTGGATACTGGAATAGTGAAGTTGCAGACTTCTCTTCTTCTTTTCTCTCTATAGCTTCTCTCTCTATAATTACTCTTGTGAGTCTTAGTGAATTGGTGAGAATGAAGGAAGAATGAGCTTCTATTTATAGAAAAATATAGTTTCGATAATTGCACATTTTCGGGCTCGAAATATTACAGTATAATACATTCACCTTTTCTTTTTTTTTTTAATTTAGTCCTGCAAGTATTATCAAACTTGCACCACCTCCCCTAATAGTATATCTTGTGACTTAATAGTTCTATACATGTGAAAAAAATAATTACAGTATAGTACCTTCATCTATACCTTCATTTTTAATTTAGTCATGCAAGTATTATCAATCTTGCACCACCTCCCCTAATAGTACATACATGTGAATCAATAGTACACACATTTGAACACATAGTTATAAGCATATTAATTAATAGAAATTAATTGCTCATTTATCCGATTAATTACCCGATTGGTCAATATGACTTCCAGACATCAATTATTATCGAAATAAATGTCGATTTCCACTAACACTAATAATTCCAACACAATAGAATTATCAATTTCATCTTTAATCAACATGAACTTATTCATCATTAATATTATAACTCACAATATTTAACAACCAGGTCGTTCCCAGGAAAGAGGGGGCTTTCCGATAAGGATTTTTCCTTATTGGCGCGCAATTAGGTGACCAAACCTCTCCTTGATAGAAATTCTAGACATTGTCAATATTGCAAAAATTAATATGAATAACTTTGTCATCTTAATTATTTATTTAATAATATAAAATATTATGCAGATAATACTGTGACAATAATTAAATCAATAATATGAGAGATATGATGCAGCAATTACTGTAGCAATAATTGAGTATAACTGAGTGACTTCTTACGTAAGCATCAATAATCAATATCGTGTGCTACTATGTAACTCACGCGTAGACATCGTACTTTTACTACCGGGTAGTTCAACAGTTTAACGGTAAAACTTTCGCCATTATTTTTATAAAAAGATAATTCTGTCGTTTTCTAAATACGACAATACTTCCGTTGTGGAGTCCACCAATGATTTTGCCATTGTACGAATATTCCATGTTAAAACAAATATTCCCTGACACAACGAATATTTTATATCAACTTGCTTTCTTTGCAAAATTTTCAAACATCACCCTTAACTTTAACCTTTTATCAATTGAACCATTTACTAGATAGAATAATAATTATAGAAAAATTGAATACTTTCATTTCATAAAATTCGGGGTCTTACAATCTCCCCTCCTTATAAAATTTTGCCCTCTAAATATACGTACGTACCTGGTATGCCGAAGAGGTGAGGATACCTTGTTTAGATTCTAAATCTTGAGGTATAACCTTTGAATGTCGAATATAAACCTTCTTATCCAAAATTTTAACACGTATCTCCTCATACGTTAAATCTTCTACTATCTCGTCTAGCTCTAATTCAATAATGTGGTTTGGGTCGTCCACATATTTACGTAATATCGATACGTGAAAAATATTATGAACACGCGACATACTTGGCGGTAAAGCGAGTATATAGGCCACAGTTCCTACTTGATCGAGGATTTCAAATGAGCCAATTAAATTAAGGGTTGGGATTTCCTCTCTTCATCGACTCTTGCTTCTAGAATAACGCCCTCTTGAACCTTCTTCTTCACATTTATCAGCTCTGAGTCTGTAGCTTGAGCAGCTTTTAACTTTATCGATTAAAGTAGATTCTACTCGTATATTTTATATCACCACGTGGGTCCCTATAGTCTTTAACTCTATCTTCATCATTTGTAAGTTATACGAAATGGGTTTTTGTGTTAACAACATCGCACTCGTAAATGCATACGATCTTCTACTCAACGCGTCAGCTACCATGTTCGCTCTTCCACGATGATATTGAATGGTATTATCGTAATCTTCAATAGCTCGAGCCAACGTCTTTGGCGCATGATACGTTCGTTTTGGGTAAAAAAATAGTTGAGGGTTTTAGAGATGGGTTTTGTACTGGGGTCAATACAAAGTTCGATTTCACGCTCTGGGGTAGGCCAAGAAGTCTTCAGGAATACATAAGGAAATTTATTAACAATTGAAATATCATTCAAAACTCTGACTCATCCCAAGAATTAGATAACACGTCATATTGATACCTATCAATTTGCCACCGTTATTCACGGCTTTCCCTACAGAAAAAGAAGTCAACAACGAAAGGATCGGGGCTCTTTACTTATGGCTTGATATGATAGTGATTAACTTTAGTGGTTTGGTTGCTTGAATTCGCATAACAAGTTGGTTAGGAATATGAAAGCTAACAACCTTACGAAAAGCATGATGAGTAGTTAACCAATCGATTCCTAAAATCACATCAAATGCGAGTATTTTCAAAGAGATAAGATCGGCAGGTAACATGAAAGTGTCGATTTGAATCAAACAAGATTTATAAACAATAGAGGTAACGAATGTTTCTCATAACGGAGTTTCAATAGATAAGTCAAAGTCTAATTTCTTAGGGGTCAAGTTCAAACGTTGAGCGTAAGCAAGAGAGATAAAAGAATGGGTAGAACCGGTATCTAATAAGGTATAGACTTTGCAAGAATTTATAATTAATTAACCCGTGCTAACTTCGTTCGGGTTACTCGCTTTTTGAGAAGTCACAAAAATGCTCTTCTTGAAACTACTAACTTTGTTTTGTCCGCATACGCCTTTGGTGCCACCGTCCCTGTGAGAGCCTAGAATTCGAGTCCCGAATCACTACGGATCTGGTTCAATTAAATTCTAGCACTATTACTAATTGCGGAAGATATAAACATAAATTTTTTATACAATAAACTTTACACACTATTTCCCTAAGGTTGAGTAACCTTAACTTAATACACAACTTATAACTTATTTGACTTACAATAACATTAAGATATAATAATGTTACAAATCTACTACATAAGTATACTAAAGCTGGAACTATCTTTGACCTTTCCTTATATCCGACGTATTTGTCTTAATCTGCAATGTTTATCATGATATAACAAGGGTGAGCATAAGTTTTCCCAACAAGTTTAAGTTCAATAATTTAACGATATATCATGATTGAAAGAATCTAAATAATAAGCTAGCTATAATTCAACAATATAGTTGTGAATTAGCACGAACAAACTTTTGACTGAACAAGTATTAAACATGAACAAATATATCCGGACCGAATGGTAATGAAGGTGATCAGCCTTTATACCTGACTTATACATGCAATATGTACAGAGTACAATTCTACAATGGCAATCAGCAATGATTATCCATAAGCATATCTGAATGACACAACTCTAAGTAGAGTTAAGTAAAACTTGCTTGTTCGGTTGATTTCTGCTACATAATTTATAATGCTTTATCCGAAGACCTAATATTAGTAATATAGATATCTAATATTAGAATAATATCATCACAATATAATACTATTATATATATATATATAGAATAACCTAAACACATAACACATAACCCTATCAGTCTACAACACACATAATACTTAGTATCAGGTCAAACTATTTGATCGATTTCGAGAGTTACAAAATTCTAACATCCCGACGGGCCTAAGTCGGATAAAATTTTGAGTTTAAGTTCAATTAAACTCTATCTAAACACTTAACCATTATCTAAGATAATTTATTAATAGTCAAAATATTTTTCGTAAGCTCGTAATAATTTTTAAATAATTATTATCATTTATCTTGATTTTTCAATCATTAATATCATATTTATCTAACTTAAATACCACAATATTCTAATATATTAAATATTTATTTAATATTAGATATTAATGAAATACATGTCATAATATCATAACATATTTATAATATCTCAAAGTATTTTTATTACTTTATTATTTCCTTTAAATGTTTTAAAGTAATTTAAAACATTATTCAATAATTGCTATTAATATAAATATCAAATTATTCTCTTTATCACTAATATTTATTTAATATCAAATATTAATGAAAATCATAACTTAATATTATATATATTTATATTATATCAAAGTATTTTTAATACATTAAAATCATATTTATATGATTTTTAAACACTTAAATCCATTATCAGATAATTGCTTTTAATATTAAAATATTAATATTTTTATGACAAAATATCAAAAGTTATATTTTATAACTTCAAATATTTTTAACACTTAAATCATTTCTATATGATTTTTAAAACATTAATTCTATTTTTTATAATTTATTTAATATATTTATTAAATAAACTAATTATCATTAATATTAATTAAATAATCAAATTTATTACAAAATATCAAAAGTTATTAAAAATAACTTAAAATATTTTCTTATACCATAATATAATTTTTCATGATTTTTCATGTATTAAAATTATTTTTAAATAATTTATTTAATATTATAATTAAATAAATTAAATACTATTTATATTCCAAAAATATTAAATATTTATGAAATATACTCAAAATAGTTAAAAACTATTTTTCAGACTTTAAAATAATTTTTAGGATTTTATTTTGTATATTTAATAATTAAAAACTATTTATTTTGATTTATTTAATTAAAATAATTATTTTCGGAGTTTAATTATTAATAAAAGGGCTCTATAGCTACAGAACAGTTGTTATAGGTGTTCTTGAGCATTTTCCAGAATTCATGTCAGTGACCAAACATTAATCTATGATCCTTGTGTTCTGGGTTTGTAATGATGTTAAAGTTGTAGTACTGACGTAGTACTACAACCACAAACAGGAATTATTTCCAAAACATAATACAACAGTAAGATATAATTAATCAAAAAGCTTGTCAGACCTGTTCTTCATTTCTGGGTTACCCAAAAATAAAGAACAGTCTAGGGTACCACTTTCCAACCCTTAAATCTTGCATTTTGGGTTTAGTTTGTGTGTCGTCCTGATGTCAAGGTACCATTATATTACATAATATCAACTTAACAACATCACACATGTAAAATCGGAGCCGGTCAAAGTAGGCCAGAAAGACTGTTCTTGAACATTTCTGGGTTACCCAGAAATGTTCTTGAGCAGTTGATCATCCCACATTTGACCATACATATCTTTCAGCCTAGTCATGATCTGAGTAATATAAAACCATATATGTGTAGTCCTCATGTCAGGCTACAAGATCCAAACAACAAATTAGCCAAACAACTAAACACTTGCAAGATCAGAGCCTTCAAAAATGGTTGTCAGACACTTCTGGGTAATATGGGTTACCCAGATTCGTTTTGTCATGGTCGGTCAACGACCTTTGACCACTAATAACTTGAGTTCTAAACAGGATCTGAACATGCTTCGAGTTCTAGAACAAAGAACACATGGCATAAAACAGATTTATAACAAAAACACAAAACAACTAACAGAACAATATCTATGGGCCTTGACATATGGCTGTCAGGCCAACTTTTGCAATTTTTCCAGATTTTTAAAATCTTTAGATTCGAGCATCTAGATGTTATGGATCCATGATCTAACAACCCAGATCACTTATTAACACCCTCTAAAACATATCTAACCAATCATTAACATAAAATCACATTATTTATAAAAATTAGGGTTTATACCTCATGTATGCTTGATCTTTGATTTCTGACTTCATGATCTGTTATTGGAAAGCTAAGTAGTGAGATTATCTTAAATTATCTCTCCTTTTCTCTTTCTATTTTCGAAATCTTAGAGAGAGAAAGCTTTGGCTCATATGAAAAATAAAGTAGCATTTTCTCTCTCTTTAATCTATATAAATGTTGACATGTTGCTATGATATGATAATTTCGGCTGTTTGGCTAGAGATTTAGGCCACATGGAGTTGGTGGCCAACTCACATTTAGCAAGATTTACAAGTTATCACACAAATAATGCAAAAAGGGTAAATGTTGCGCCCCCAAAATTAGGTATACATCACCCATTCTAAGTCGCCAGATACATGGTACAAAATTCAAATACAACTTCATTTATATTAATCGTTGAAATCAGTAGACAGAATACGACCACAGTTAACTATGAGTTTTAATATAAATGTATGTAACTCTCATGGTGTGACACCCCCAAATCCGGGTACTTCAATTCCACGGGATTTGGTGTTCACTGTACAAATATCATCTATCTATCTACCCATAATAAATGCAAGCCATGCAATAGATAGAATAAAAATCATCCCCTTAAGGGTTAGAACATCTGAATAATAATAATACAATCCCAAGTTAAACTAACCTTAAACATCTGTGCGGAATCATAAATAAATAAGTCTAAAACAACATCATTAACTCAAGTCTTAAACATAAATACATCATCTAATAAAAATAACAAGTCTTCATCACTTGCTAACTTTGCCCTTGCCTTTACTAGTGGAAGGTTCATCAGTTCTTTCGTTCTTAACTGCAATGTTATTATTAAGCAAGAGTGAGCACTATTGCCCATAAGTATAATAATGAAATAACAGTATAATAACATGCGAGTAAATCAAAGACATCTGAATGAAAGCTCAACTTTTGAATCAAGAATGAATAACAAGAATCAAAAGAATTATGAGGGTCATAAGACCTTGAACTATGTCCTAGGTTATCAAGGGTTATACTTGAAACCTTTAACAGTCATAAGACTATGGACCTTTCTACTCGTACTTAGGGGGATCAACCCTTAGTACCATACTCTGCACAATATCTTAACGCTAACGCATAAGTAAATCCCTTTGCAGGGTTGTTCATCTCAGTTTGACATTGGAGTCCGTACCAAAGGAAGTTTGGTTTGAATAATTCAATAAAGGTTCTGAAATTTAGAACGTTCATCAACTAAGGACTAGTTGAATCAATAAAGTTCACTAGTCTAATAAGGTTCGATAATAATGATATTCAATTAGAATACTAATCTCAAGAAGTATACAATAGAACAATTATTGTATAATTGAATCACGCTTTGAAAAGATAATAAATCTTTAATATAACATTTGAACTTGAATAATAGTAATGATAATTTACTCAGGGTAATTAATAAACTTGAACAATAATGACAAGTAGGGTTAGGAAACTTGCCTCGTGCGTAGATTACACTTTAACTAAACACGTTCTTTGAATTTAAATCCTACATACCATTCACATTCACAATACCAGTTAATTATAACTTAACTAATCATCAATGATCATTCTTTTGTCTAAACTTTGGTTAAGACTATACTTAGTCAAATTATCACATTGTCACATAATTTAAACTTCATGAATATCAAACTAATTATGTATTCAATAACTCAATCCACATGTAATTATTTTATTTACATGTTAAACAACTATTTTAACATCTCATTATACTTCTAACATGTTTACATGTTCATTAAATTAATTTACTAACACATTGTTAGACTTAAACATTTTAAAAAAATTACATTTTCGATTTTTTTGAGAGAGTATGCTGCGGCTTGGTCAATGGCGGCCATATGGCATGGTATTCAAGGCCATGGCTGCACGACTCTTCTTATGCTCAGAGCCGGTCTTTGTGGTGGCGTATCAGACATGTAAATGGCAGTTCTAAAAATCGCAGAACATGCCAATTTCTTCCAATTTCTTATTTCCTAATCGAAATTAGACATACCCACATGATATAATTTGTATACAAACATTACTCAACATCTAAAGACTGATTTAAACCCATTAAAACACATAATTACAGAATTAAAATATGCAAATTGTACTGTTCTTTGTGTTCTTGAAGATTTTGAACAAAAAACATAAAATTTAACACTATAGATTCATTATAACACTGAATCCGTTCATTTAAGGTTTGGTCTCTTCGTATCAACATGCATAATAATAAATGAGTATAAATTTTATAAAACCATTTATATTTGACACATTAAATTTACGTATAAGGCCATATGGACAAAACCCATACTCTATAAATTTTTGAAATAGCTAGTCATCATTTACTGAAACTTATGATATTTGAATCATATAAAATATATATAAAACATGTTATGCTACTCTAATTATTACATATATTCCTAAATCAATTTCCCAATTTCTGTAAATTCCACGAACTTGATTGAAAGCCATTTTCATAAAAACTAAATGACGAAAAGTAGAATTTGGGTTGAGAGAATTACTCACAGATTAGTGTAGGTAGGAGGGATTAAACTTTCTCAATCAATCAAACAACTCACAATTCTCTAAATTTCTTAATTCTCTCTCTATGATAATTCTCTAGACTTAGCAATAATGGAATGAATGAAGAAAAAGACGTCACATATAATAATTAAACTGATGTAGTTGTGGTCAGTTAACCAATTCGTGGTTAACTGCCCTCAACCACTACTAAGGCCTTGTTTGGCTATTTAATATAATTCATTCTCATTTAATTTGATAAACTTCTTATACTATAGTTTAATTAATGTCACACTCCTTATAAAATAACTACAATATTTTATTTAATATATTTTAAATAAAATATAATAATTCCTCATAAATTCACATAGTCACATAAATAATTTTCTCATTAATAAATAATGTCAAATTATTAACTCTCTAATTAATAATTAAATTAATTAAATAACATCATGCTTAATTAAATATTTCTTTTGATACAATAAGCTCGCATAATTACATATTTGAATAATAATTATTCTCTACATTAATTTAATAAATGTAACACATATAATTAAATTAATCTACCACAATTGCATCAATTAATTATTTAATCTAATAATTAAATCATCGAAAAATATTTATTTAATTCAATAAATATTAAAAATTAATTTACAAAATCTCATTCGTCACATCTTTCCCCCCTTAAAAGGATTCTGTCCCCAGAATCACGACTCAATAAATTCGACATGTTACATTCTCCCCTCCTTACAAAGATTCTGAAATTTAGAACGTTCATCAACTAAGGACTAGTTGAATCAATAAAGTTCACTAGTCTAATAAGGTTCGATAATAATGATATTCAATTCGAATAATAATCTCAAGAAGTATACAATAGAACAATTATTGTATAACTGAATCATGCTTTGAAAAGAAAATAAATCTTTAATATAACATTTGAACTTGAATAATAGTAATGATAATTTACTCGGGGTAATTAATAAACTTGAACAATAATGACAAATAGGGTTAGGAAACTTTCCTCGTGCGTAGATTACACTTTAACTAAGCACGTTCTTTGAATTTAAATCCTACATATCATTCACATTCACAATACCAATTAATTATAACTTAACTAATCATCAATGATCATTCTTTTGTCTAAACTTTGGTTATGACTATACTTAGTCAAATTATCACATTGTCACATAATTTGTACTTCATGAATATCAAACTAATTATGTATTAAATAACTCAATCCACATGTAATTATGTTATTTACATGTTAAACAACTATTTTAACATCTCATTATACTTATAACATGTTTACATGTTCATTAAATTAATTTACTAACACATTGTTAGACTTAAACATTTTTTAAAAATTACATTTCTGAACTTTCTAGAGAGTGTCATTTGGTATACTTTTGAATTGATTCTCTCATGTGCTTAAATACGCCGCATCATGACTTTGGTCAATGGCGCATGCACGGGTGGCTCGCGCTTACTGATGCGACTCTTATGCATGTAGCAAGACGGCTGCGTCGCATATCTGAGAAATGGCGATTCATGCGAAAAATCACAGAACATGCCAATTTCTTATTTCCTACTCGAAATTAGGCATACCCACATGATATAATTCATATACAAACATTACTCAACATCTAAAGACTGATTTTAACCCATTAAAACACATAATTACAGAATTAAAATATGCAAATTGTACTGTTCTTTGTGTTCTTGAAGATTTTGAACAAAAAACATAAAATTTAACACTACGGATTCGTTATAACACCGAATCCGTTCATTTAAGGTTTGGTCTCTTCGTATGAACATGCATAATAATAAACGAGTATAAATTTTATAAAACCATTTATATTTGACACATTAAATTTACGTATAAGGCCATATGGCCAAAACCCATACTCTATAAATTTTTGAAATAGCAAGTCATCATTTACTGAAACTTATGATATGGAATCGTATAAAATATATATAAAACATGTTATGCTACTCGAATTATTACATATATTCCTAACTCAATTTCCCAATTTATAGAAATTCCACAGAACTTGATTGAAAGCCATTTTCATAAAAAACTAAATGACGTAAAAGTAGAATTTGGGTTGGAGAGAATTACTCACAAATTAGTGTAGATAGGAGGGATTAAACTTTCTCAATCAATCAAACAACTCACAATTCTCTCAATTTCTTAATTCTCTCTCTCTCGTGATAATTCTCTAGACTTAGCAATAATGGAATGAATGAAGAAGAAGACGTCACATATAATAATTAAACTAACGTAGTTGTGGTCAGTTAACCAATTCGTGGTTAACTGCCCTCAACCACTAATAAGGCCTTGTTTGGCTATTCAATATAATTCATTCTCATTTAATTTGATAAACTTCTTATACTATAGTTTAATTAATGTCACACTCCTTATAAAATAACTCCAATATTTTATTTAATATATTTTAAATAAAATATAATAATTCCTCATAAATTCACATAGTCACATAAATAATTTTTTCATTAATAAATAATGTCAAATTATTAACTCTCTAATTAATAATTAAATTAATTAAATAACATCATGCTTAATTAAATATTTCTTTTAATACAATAAGCTCACATAATTACATATTTGAATAATAATTATTCTCTACATTAATTTAATAAATGTAACACATATAATTAAATTAATCTACCACAATTGCATCAATTAATTATTTAATCTAATAATTAAATCATCGATTTTTTTTAATTTAATAAATATTAAAAATTAATTTACAAAATCTCGTTCGTCACACATGGTACCTCGATCACAACCTTATAATGATACTTTACATTAAAGTATAGTTAAAAACTGTTTTAGAAATTAAAATCTTTGGGAAGTGCTCAAGGAAACCGTTGTACATGGGAGGCCATGCGTCTAGGTTATGATAAATATCATATGTCCACGGAATTATCCTTGGTTGACCCAAAAGTCCCCAAAGAAAAACAAGAAGATTACTATCATCTTCTTTCCAATGGTGAGTCTTCTCTTAACATATAAATATCTCCGTTGTCTCTAAGTGAAAATTATGTTTCAAATAAACTCCAAGATCATACAGGTAGTGCTCGTAGGTATATTCAGCAAGTGGATGTGCACAACAATGTCTTATGAGAACACGAGGTTGTATGTCATTATACATCTTGTATGATAGTGTCAAAACACCCTTCCAAAGTTGGGTTCACCTCACCCTATTTGATTCACCAAATATAACTACTAAATAATGTATAGAATACAACACACTTTTCTATACTATTTAGGGAGAACCTCCACAGCTAAAGACAATCGTTCTATTCCCCTGTTATCCTCACTCGACCCGGCAACACTCTTATTACCTGAAAGAAATTGTGAAGCAGAAAGGGTGAGCACAACTAGCCCAGTAAAGAATATCATGACTAAAGCCAATTTACACCATCAATAACCTTCATCATTAACAAATCAGAGATTTAGAACGTATGGTAGATGATAAAAGTTGTCAACCATAGTTGCAGTGGAACGAGCAATGTGACGCCCCCAAAATAGGTATACATCACCTATTCTGAGTTGTCAATACATGGTACAGAAACAACTACAACTTTATTATTACAACAGTAAAACTGTGAGTTTGAATACAAATATTATCTTCTAGACAATATCTATACTCAAATAAATCCTCATCACATTTATTGATACATGATTTTACAAAAATGGTGAGGACTACTAAACAATCCTTTCTAAAACCTTCATTCTATACCCCGACTCGTACTCGCTATATTCTCGCCTCCTGAGAAAAATGGAACAAAAAGGAAAAGGGTGAGCTCAACTAGCTCAAGAAAGAATATTATGACTAAGATAATATACAACAAATTATCGTTAGTCTTCAACAGGAAAAATATAATAGAATACAATAGACAACAAATTTTAAATCAATATTCGCAATGAAATAATAATTCATTAGAAGAGTTAAGTAGAGAATGCAAACTACTATCTTCTATGTATGAATTTAAAAGTTCATCGCTCTATCTTTTATCCCCGTAACATCAATCAATATACATCCGAATCAAATATTCATCTTTGCACTACTGAGGCCAAAGATATTCATCGATTGGTCATGTTCATTTAAACACTGTTCATCTTTGCACTACGGGCCAAAGATATTCTTCAGAAATCATTCATCTTTGCACTACAGGCCAAAGATATTCTTAAGAAATCATTCATCTTTGCACTACAGGCCAAAGATATTCCATAATATCATCATTTAAGACTGAGGATGATGAAAAATATTTTTTTAAAGAAACGAATCCAGTGAAACAAAATGACAAGGATTAAGGATTAAGGATTCGTACTTGGTTTTATCCACGTCCAAAAATACCTCAAAAATAATCATAGTGGTGTAAAATTCAAGAATGATCAAAACATGGATACAATCAGAGTTAGTATCCAGAATAGATGTTTTGGACGAAAAGAAGAAATTTTATTTTTCGGTGAATAGTACCGTATACGTGAATAGTGTCGTATACGTGAATAGTGCCGTATACGTGAATAGTAACTCCGACACCAAAAGATAGAAATTTCACAAAAACATCTTCACGCTTCATGAATAGTACTCGTGAATAGTAACTCGTGAATAGTAACTCATGAATAGTAACTCGTGAATAGTAACTCATGAATAGTAACCCATGAATAGTAACCCCGACATGAAAAAGTTCCAAATTTGATAAAAACTTCAGATCAACATTTCAACATAATGATATTGAAGAAATAATATCATTACGAAAAAAAATAATATCCTTACCTCGAAAGATCAAGATTTCTAGCTAGAATAAAGGGTATAGTCTTTGAAGGAACTTGCACCGTCTAGCAATACTCAAAGTATACTCAAAATACTCACAAGAATATGCTCGATAATATAGAGAGAGAAAACTTCAGTTTCTGGTGTGATTTTCAATTCTAACCTAAGCACCCTATTTATAGGAAAATGCTTAGAACACCAAAGCGAAAATTTAAAAAATAATAATATTTCTTAAAATATTCAAGCCCACCTTAGAAATCTGATTTCAGATCATTTATAACACATGTGAGCCACTCAATTACAACAAAAACGTTTTTCTTACAAAAATATTTTAAACTCCCAAAATCAATTATTTTGAGCTTGAACTTCAATAATTCATAATAAATAGCCCTTTCATCAGAAAATTCAAATGAGTTTTATAGGAATTTCAATTCTCTACAACTTTGCAGAAGAAAGTTTTTCCAAATTCCAAATAGAAATTGACCGAAATCCACAAACGGGCGATTTTACAGGCTATAATCAAATTTCAGTCAATAAATGGGGTCCACCGACATGTTTAACATGTTTTAAACATTTATTGCAACAAAAATACTCTTCCTCCTCGTATACTCATATATCCCACATTCGTTGTAAAAATATCACCGTTAATATATTATTAAAATAATATATTTAAATGAATTATTTTATCAGAAAAAGATAAAATATTAATTTTCAACAATTGTCATTTTAAAAATTTTCTCCATCTATATCCACATAAAATCAATATTTTCCTCATCATATAAATCAATAATTAATTATTCACAAATAATATTACAGAATCACAATATTGACAACCAGGCAGTTCCCAGGAAAGAGGGGGCTTTCCAATAAGAATTTCTTCTTACTGGCGCGCAATTAGGTGACCAAACCTCTCCTTAGACAGAACTTTCTAGACATTGCCAATAATGTTATCTAATAATATTATTCAGATAATATGAATTATTGCTTCGATAATGAAAAATACTGTGTAATGACAATTATTGAAACAACAGCAATATAAAATATCAACGCAGCAATTATTAACTCAATAAAATACTGAACAGTAATTACTGTAACCATTATTGAGTAGTGCCTTCTTACGTAAGAATCAATAATTGGTGCAATACCGTGTGCTACTGTTCAACAACGCGTATTAGTGTGTTTTAACCACCGGGTATTCCAACAATATTAATCTGTGAATAACTACGCCGTTATTTAAAAACAACTTATATTTGTCGTTTTCTTCATCCAATCGCCGTTATATGGGCCCACACATACGTCTGCGTCGCAGCACGAATATTCCCGAAAAGATTGAATATTCCACGACCAAACGAATATTCCCCGACGATAATGAATATTTTATAACCACTTGCTTATTTTGAAATATTTGCGTATTTAACCCTTAACTATCCACATTAATCAAATCAACCCTTACTATTTCAAAATAATAAATAAAGGAAATTCCTTTTATTTAAAAATTTGAGGTCTTACAACCTCCCTTCTTATGAAATTTCGTCCTCGAAATTGACGTCGCACTGGTGTTTCAAAAGGTGAGGATACCTCGCTTTCATTTCGCATTTCCAATTCCCGTGTCATTTTCTCTATAGCTTGATTCCTCCACAAAACTTTAACTTGTGGTATGACCTTTCTTAGCGTAGGACATGCTCCTTCCTATCCAAGATCTTGACGGTACCTCCTCATACGTTAAGTCTTGACTATCTCGTCCGGTTCTAACTCAATAACGTGGTTTGGGTCTTTCACATATTTACGTAAATATGATATGTGAAACAAATTATGAACACGAGACATACTGGAGGTAACGCAAGTCTATAGGCTACATTTCCTACTCGGTCAAGAATTTGAAATGGACCAATAAATCGTGGATTGAGCTTTCCTCTCTTCCCAAATCTTGTAACTCCCTTCCACGGAGCAACTCGCAACAATACATGATCCCCTACATTAAATTCCACGTCCTTTCGATGAAGATCCGCATTACTCTTTTGTCGATCTTGTGCCGTTTGTATATCGTTGTCGAATCATTTGGATCTTTTTTCGGTAGTCATACATACTAACTCGGGTCCCAACAATGTTGCTTCACCCACCTCATCCCAACATATTGGAGAACGACATTTTCGTCCATATAATGCTTGAATGGAGCCACACCTATACTTGCTCGATAAGCGTTGTTGTTGTAGGAGAATTCCACCAATGGTAAATACTTATCCCAACTACCCTTGAAGTCTAGGACACGAGTCTTAATAGATCTTCAAGAGTTTGAATAGTCCTCTCGATTGTCCGTCGTTTGGGGATGGTATCTTAGAACTAAATCGCAAACTGCGTGCCCATAGCTTTTTGCAAGCTAACCCAAAATCTTGAAGTGAATCTTGGGTCACGATCCGAAACTATGGATACTGGCATGCCATGCAACCTCACAATCTCATTCACGTACATACTAGCAAGACGTTCAAGGGAATAAGTCTCCCGTATCGGCAAGAAATGAGCGGACTTGGTTAATCTATCAACAATAACCCAAATAGCATTGATGCCTTGAGAAACCGTAGGAAGACCCGTAACGAAATCCATAGTAATGTGTTCCCACTTCCATTCCTAATCTCAAGTGGTTTAACGGACCCTTTGGTACAAGATGCTCCGCCTTTACACGTTGGCAAGTTAAACACATCGAGATAAACTTTGCAATCTCTCTCTTCATATTGTTCCACCAAAATGTATGTCGAAGATCACGATACATTTTAGTACTTCCAGGATGGATTGCAAATGGCGATTGTGTGCCTCCATCATAATCTTGTACTTCAAATCGAAGTCGTTAGAACACAAAGTCTAGAGTGGACTCAAGTATTCCTTCTTCATCAATTCTCGCTTAGGAATAGCTCCTTCTTGTACTTTCTTCTTCATACGCATCATTTCAAGATGCGGTGGCTTGAAAGCAACCTTAACTTTTTCTATTAAAGTTGGCTCTATCGTATACTTGACATCATCGCACTTTTCGTTCAAGATATGATCTTCTACTCAATGCGTCGGCTACCACGTTCGCTTTACCGGGATGGTATTGAATAGTGTGGTCGTAGTCTTTCAATAGCTCGAGCCAACGTCATTTGCCGCATGTTGAGTTCTTTTGAGTGAAGAAATATTTAAGGCTTTTATGGTCCGAATATATCTCCACTTTCTCCCCATATAGATAGTGCCTCCATATTTTTAGAACGAAGCATCACGCTAACTCTAGATCATGAGTAGGATAATTCCTCTCATCATACTCTTTAAGTTGTCGCGAGGCATAAAGCTATGACTTTCCCACGTTGCATGAGAACACATCCTAACCCTTTGCTCAAGCATCGTTGTAGATAACAAATCCATCCGAACCAGATGGTATTGTTAGAACAGTCTTAGAAATAAGTCTCCTCTTAAGCTCTTGGAAACTTTTCTCGCATTCTTCGCTTCCAAACGAATTTTGTATCCTTCCGAAAGTTAATGAGTTAATGGAGTAGCGATTCAAGAAAACCCTTCCACAAATCTCCGATAATAACCGGCTAAGCCCAAAAGCTACGTGCTTGATCCACCACCGATTTTGCTCCCAACTTTGTATTGCTTCAATCTTGTGGGATCAACAGATACTCCATGTTTCGACACCGCGTGCCCAAGGAATGCTACTTCCTCAAGCCGTAACTCGCATTTCTTCAATTTGGCATATAGTTGGTTTTCACGAAGCCTTTGGAGTACCGGCTTCAAATGGTGCTCATGATCTTCACGGCTTTTGGAATATATGAGGATGTCATCAATAAAGACAACAACGAATTGATCCAAATATTCCTTGAATACTCGGTTCATCATATCCATGAAAGCCGCATAGGAGCATTAGTTAGTCCGAAAGACATGACTAAGAATTCATAATGCCCATACCGAAGTTCAAGGCGGTCTTTGGAATATCCTCGATTCTAATCTTGGTGATGATATCCGTAAGCTAAGATCGATTTTTGAAAAGAATTGTGCCCTTGCAATCGGGTCAAACAAGTCATCAATACGAGGTAGAGGATACCTATTCTTGATGGTGACATGGTTCAATTCCGATAGTCAATACAAAGTCGCATACTCCCCGTCTTTTTCTTCTTTACAAATAAAACAGAGCACCCCAAGGAGATGTACTAGACGAATGAAAACCGATGTCCAACAATTTCGTAGTTGGACCTTTAACTCCTGAAGTTCAATAGGAGCCATTCGATATGGGGTTTTAGAAATGGGCTTTGTACCGGGTTCAAGATCAATAAAGAATTCAACTTCACGTTCGGGGTAGACCGAGAATTTCTTCTTGGAAATACGTCGGGAAAGTCAATAACAACAGAATATTATTCAAATTTGGCGTGTCTTTATTCAAATCCATAACATGGGCTAAGAAAGCTTGACATCCGCTTTTTAATAAACGAATAGCTTTATGATTAGATATGACGTTGATCGATTTTAATGGTTTAGTTGCTTGAATTAAATACAACAAAGTTGGTTAGAATATGAAAACTAACAACCTTACGAAAACAATCAATTTTGGCATGATGAGTAGTTAACCAATCAATCCCTAAAATCACATCAAAAGCAAGTATCTTTAAAGAGATAAGGTCAACAGGTAAGGTAATGGTGCCAACTTGAATAAAACAAGATTTATAAACAGTGGATGTGATGAAAGTTTCTCCTAACGGAGTTTCCACAGATAGGTCAAAGTCTAATTTCTCCGGAGTCAAGTTTAAACGTTGAGCACATGCAGGAGAGATAAATGAATGGGTAGCACGTGTATCAAGTAAGGTATAAACTTCGCAAGAATTTATAAATAGCTTACCGTGATCACCTTGTTTGGGTTCCTCGCATTATGACCAATCACAACAAACGCTCTTCCGGAATCGTTGACTTTGACTTTTCTCGGACGATCTTTTGAGTCACCGTCCCCATTGAACTAGGTTTCACTCTTGTATAATCTCGAGCGATATGTCCTTCCTTTCCACAATTATAGCATACCTTGAACTGTTGTAGGCGGTTTGATGATATGTCCCTCTTTTCCGCATTTGTAGCATACGAATGGGTGGTCGTTCTCCTCCCTTAGAACCGGGTTGCTTGCCAAGGCACTATCATCTTCACATGGTCGTTGTTAAATCTCCTCTTTTAAAATCTCCTCCCGACTCGCTTCTTCTATTTTCATGGCCATGATTACCACCGAGTGGTTACCATTTCATTAAATCATTTCTTTTCTCCGCAGTTATCATTATTACATTGACTACTATCTCGATACGATCCTGGTTGTGGTCCCTCGGTTGACCGTACTCGTTATCTCGCTCTAATAATTGAGCCACATTTACAACATCTCGAATAAAGAGAAAATTTATGAGAAATGAGATCTCGACGTATCTTAGGTTTCAAACCACTAAGAAACATCCGCGTCATACGTTCCTCATTCTCCACCAAATGAGGTGCAAACCGGATAACTCGCAAACTTTGCCTCGTCATTGAGACACAATCGTATGTTGTTTTGTTCCAATCGATGAACTCCACTTCCTTCATATGATGAACACTTTCGGGAAAGTATTTGTCATTAAATAGCTTTCAAACGTCTCCCAAGACATGCCGAGTCTTGGTGGATGGGTACGCTTCACGACTCCCACCGAGAGATCCGCCTCACCACGGAACATAAAGGTGGCGAATGGAACCTTCATTCTCCGTGCATCCCAAGACATCGAATATCTTGGTAATTTGTTTGACCCATGTTTCCGCCATGATCGGATCGGCTTTCCCTTAAATTCGGTGGTCCCAACTCTTTGAAGCGCTTCATTTGTGACAACCCGTGAATTGCTATCATTTCCTCCTCAGTATTTTGAACACGAAGTTTCCTAAATCTCGATTTTTGCATGAGCGCAAAAACTTCTAAACATCCCTCGTTCATCATCTCTTTCAATGGTGTTGTTCACGGGAGGAACATTGCCCGACACTGTTGCACGTTCTCCTCGTTGGTGAGTACATGCATCTCCACGGTCTCATTTCCATTGTTAATATTCTCAAATTCGACATTCTCAAATCATCATAAAACAAGGGTTAATTAAGGAAATCAATATATCACATAATATCCCTATATCTTGACCAACTAACAAATAAGCTTTAGGTAGGACACACTAGCGAAGGATTTACTCGTCTCTCCCATCCTAGTTCTATTCCCGATCTCCACGGAGATCATATCCCTAAGCTCGATACCAACCGTGGCGCCCCCAAAATAGGTATACATCACCTATTACGAGTTGTCAATACATGGTATGCGAAACAACTACAACTTTATTATTACAACAAGAAATCGTGAGTTTGAATACAAATATTATCTTCTAGACAATATCTATACTCAAATAAATCCTCATCACATTTATTGATACATGATTTTACAAAAATGGTGAGGACTACTAAACAATCCTTTCTAAAACCTTCATTCCATATCCCGACTAGTACTCGCTTATATTCTCGCCTCCCCGAGAAAAATGGAACAAAAAGAAAAAGGGTGAGCTCAACTAGCTCATAAAAGAATATTATGACTAAGATAATATACAACAAATTATCGTTAGTCTTCAACAGGAAAAATATAATAGAATACAATAGACAACAAATTTTAAATCAATATTCGCAATGAAATAATAATTCATTAGAAGAGTTAAGTAGAGAATGCAAACTACTATCTTCTATGTATGAATTTAAAAGTTCATCGCTCATCTTTTATCCCGTAACATCAATCAATATACATCTGGAATCAAATATTCATCTTTGCACTACAGCCAAAGATATTCATCGATTGGTCATGTTCATTTAAACACTGCTCATCTTTGCACTACGGCCAAAGATATTCTTCAGAAATCATTCATCTTTGCACTCACTACAGCCAAAGATATTCTTAAGAAATCATTCATCTTTGCACTACGGGCCAAAGATATTCCATAATATCATCATTTAAGACCGAGGATGATGAAAATATTTTTTAAAGAAACGAATCAAAGTGAAACAAAATGACAAGGATTAAGGATTAAGGATTCGTACTTGGTTTTATCCACGCCCAAAAATACCTCAAAAATAATCATAGTGGTGTAAAATTCAAGAATGATCAAAACATGGATACAATCGAGTTAGTATCCGAATAGATGTTTTAGACGAAAAGAAGAAATTTTATTTTTTAGGTAAATAGTACCAGATATCGTGAATAGTCAGATATCGTGAATGGTGCCGATATCGTGAATAGTAACTGCGACACCAAAAGATAGAAATTCCACAAAACATCTTCACGCTTCATGAATAGTACTCGTGAATAGAATCGTGAATAGTAACTCATGAATAGTAACTCGTGAATAGTAACTCATGAATAGTAACCCATGAATAGTAACCAGAGACATGAAAAAGTTCCAAATTTGATAAAACTTCAGATCAACATTTCAAAGATAATGATATTGAAGAAATAATATCATTCTAAAAAAAATAATATCCCTTACCTCGAAAGATCAAGACTTCTAGCTAGAATAAGGGTATAGTCTTTGAAAGGAACTTGCACGATCTAGCAATACTCAAAGTATACTCAAAATACTCACAAGAATACGCTCGATAATATAGAGAGAGAAAACTTGAGTTTCGGTGTGATTTTCAATTCTAACCTAAGCACCCTATTTATAGGAAAATGCTTAGAACACCAAAGCAGAAAAATTTAAAAAATAATAATATTTCTTAAAAATATTCAAGCCCACCTTAGAAATCTGATTTCAGATCATTTATAACACATGTGAGCCACTCAATTACAACAAAAACGTTTTTCTTACAAAAAATATTTTAAACTCCCAAAAATCAATTATTTTGGAGCTTCGGAACTTCAATAATTCATAATAAATAGCCCTTTCATCAGAAAATTTGAATCTCGTGAGTTTTTATAGGAATTTCAATTTTCTACAACTTTGCGCAGAAGAAAGTTTTCCAAATTTCAAATAGAAATTGACCGAAATCCACAAATAGGCGATTTTACAAAGCTATAATCAAATTTCGATCAATAAATGGGGTCCACCGACATGTTTAACATGTTTTAAACATTTATTGCAACAAAAATACTCTTCCTCCTCGTATACTCATATATCCCACATTCGTTGTAAAAATATCATAGTTAATATATTATTAAAATAATATATTTAAATGAATTATTTTATCGTAAAAAGATAAAATATTAATTTTCAACAATTGTCATTTTAAAAATTTTCTCCATCTATATCCACATAAAATCAATATTTTCCTCATCATATAAATCAATAATTAATTATTCACAAATAATATTATGAATCACAATATTGACAACCGTGAGCGGTTCAGAGAAAGAGGGGCTTTCAATAAGAATTTCTTCTTCATGGCGCCGCAATTAGGTGACCAAACCTCTCCTTAGACGTAACTTTCTAGACATTGCCAATAATGTTATCTAATAATATTATTCAGATAATATGAATTATTGCTTCGATAATGAAAATCTTGTGTAATGACAATTATTGAAACAACAAAGAATATAAAATATCAACGCAAAGAATTATTAACTCAATAAAATAATTGAATAAGTAATTATCGTAACCATTATTGAGTAGTGCCTTCTTACGTAAGAATCAATAATTGGTGCAATACAATGTGGTGTACTCTTGTTCAACAACGCGTATTAGTGTGTTTTAACCCAAGGGTATTCCAACAAAGATAACTTGAATAACAACTACGCCAAGTTATTTAAAAACAACTTATATTTGTCGTTTTCTTCATCCAATCGCTTTTAGTTATGGGCCCACACATGGTCATTTGCGTCACGTACATGATAATGAATATTCATTTTGAAATATTGACATTTAATATTCCACGACCAAACTAATATTCAAAAGCGATAATGAATATTTTATAACCACTTGCTTATTTTGAAATATTTGCGTATTTAACCCTTAACTATCCACATTAATCAAATCAACCCTTACTATTTCAAAATAATAAATAAAGAAAATTCCTTTTTATTTAAAAAAATTCGGGGTCTTACAAGAAATCATTAGAAGAGACAAATAGACCATAAGGTCTATTATCTTCTCTATGTTAAAAGTCCACCAACAATATTTTATCCCTGTAACATCAATCAACAATTCCTGTCCACGATCATGTGAATAACTCATAATCACAATTGTGATTCTAAATTCCTCTTCGCACACAGGACGAAGATAATTTTCATCACTTGTCTTCACCTGAAACATCAAAAATCATGGTTATACCAAATCAAAATTCCTGCTCGTAATCATTAAATCATCTTTGCACTACGGCTAAAGATATTCATTATTATCACATCCATGAATTAATATTTCATTGCTGAGACTCAGCTCAATAATTAATCCACATCATCGAATCATCCATGCACTACAGGCCAATGATATTCGTTAGTATCACGACCACGAATTATCCATGCACTACGGCCAAAGATAATCGTGTTTTCATCAACGGTCCTGATCATGCCATAAAATAATTCATCTTTGCACTACGGCTAAAGAGAATCCATAGCCATAATCAGACCAAAAACTGTCCATCAATGCACTACGGGCCAATGAAGACTTTTTCCACATCATTTGTAACATTACGGTTATGATTATTAGAATAATCCTCGGTCATAATCATACCAAGTCCATCTATGCACTCTGAAGCCACATATGACTTTCAACATAATATAAGCATGGGGATGATGACAATATTATAAGCATTAGTCAAATTAAATCAAGGATAAATATTAAAGACTTTAAATTTATCCATACATTATCAATTACTTAATAAAATCATAATCTAATGTTGTTAATATTATAACAATATTCTAATCACTCCTTAAACTTATAAACAATTTAATTTAATTGTTTATATTTTTCTAAATAATGCATTTAATCATTCAAAATGCCATACTCATAAGATTTCATCACCAATAATCAAATTACTCATCAAAAATCTGAATATACCTTATATAGGATTTTCAAGCCATAAAATCCTATTTACCAATTTTTCAACTTCACATAACATATTTAATTCATATGTTCGTAATTAAATTATTTTCATGAAAAATACCAAATCAGTACCAAAAATTATTCTTTTCTGGGACTAAGCAGAATATAGTCCCATATTGAACATATATTTTTCTCGCAATTTTTAAAATTCATTTACTATTTTTCAAAAATCAATTTCTAATTAATTCCTTAAGAAATTAGCTACCTCAAGGTTAACTCCAGAAATTCCCATATCTTGGCAGGATCTTACACATGTTAACGTGAGCTTCCAGTTTAAATTTCATGGTCATCGGAGTTATAGAACTCTGGTTATAGCGTTTTTCGTCGAAAAAACCTAAATATTGAAATAGTCATAGCTTGCTCATTTTAAGTTGGAATGTGCTCATTTTTTGGGTAGTAGGTACTTTATACCATATATTTTCATGTTCCAAAAGGCCAGAATTTTTCTCATAATTTAAGTGGCCGAAAATGCCCTTTTAAATTTTCTGGCAGTAGCTTTTCGGCACTTTTTAGTTTTTGACTCCTTTACTAAAATCAGTCCATACGAAAATCTGCAATACCTTTTCTAGTGATTCCACTTGGATAAGTTAGAAAACTCATAGATCTAACTCTAGAACTTGACCACACTCAAAAATTCAAAATATAATAGGAGATAAGGTCAATTGAATTTCATACTCTATTTTTACCAAAATCTGATTTTCAACCCTTTGTGATTTCTAATAAACTTTCATGTTTTCACATAATAACCAACATAACTCATCATGACAATGACATAATAATTCAATAAAACAAGTTCAAGAATAAGTTTTAAAGATTTATAATTTAATTTATCCTGAACTCAATAATGCCCAAATTGTCAACATGATACTACTTTGTTTGTGGAGTAAAATTCAACAATGCTCAGAAGAATATTTTCATGAAAAGATACTGGATGAAACGCAAATATAAAGGATATTCCACTAATTTCATGGAGTACAGAAGCCAAAGTTTTAACCAACTGAGTATAATAAAGAATAGAATAACAAAAGAAATCACCAGGCATGCGATAGGACCAAGACAGGCGGAGTTATTCTTACAGAATAATAAATAACGGAACCAGTCCCACAGTAAAGCGTCTGAACGAGGATATTCTGACGAATAATAAAGAATGGAACCAGGTCCAGTAAAAAACGCATGCATGACGAGATATTCCACAGAATAATAAAGAATGGAACCAAGTCCAAGCATAAAATGCATGCATAAGATATTCCAATGAATAATAAAGAATGAAATAATAGAAGAATTTCACCAAGTATAGGGTAGCTCATGCAGATATCTGAGTTATTCCAACTGAATAATAAATAATGGAATAACAGAAGTTCTCTTCATGAATACAAAAGAAATAATACCCCTTACCGTAAAAGAAACTAAATATAAGAGTAGGGAAATAGCAGAATACTTTTCTATAGTTTCTCTATAATTTCTCTCTCTAGAGTTTCAGTGAATTCGTAAGAAATAATGAAGGAATGAGCTTCTATTTATAGATGAATATACTGCATAGTAACTAATTCATAAACGGTCCAGATTGATTTACTTTTAAACGGATGGTCTATATTGGTTTAATATTAAAACTTAGAGTAACGGTCTATACTGATTTACTATTAAAACTTTAAACCAACGATCCATATTGATTTACTATTATAACTATCCACCAGCAGTCCATATTGATTAACTATTATATCTTCAACCAACGGTCTGAAAAATTAGCACATCTCCTCATGGACTAATATTGTACCCAAAAACAATTTGGATCGAAAAGAAATATATTTTACGGGTGAATAGTACTCCGTGAATAGTAACTCATGAATAGTACTCCAACACGAAAAGTGTCCCGAATACCCGATTGAACAATACTGAGTGACTTATCACATAAGCATCAATAATCAATACCGTGTACTACTATGCAACCACGCGTATTACTGTACTTTTAACACCAGGTGTTTCAACAGTTAATGGTAAAACTTCCGCCGTTATTTGCATAAAGTATTTTTGTAGTTTTCTCAATCCGATAATAATTCTGTTGTGGGGTCCACCAATGATTGTACCGTCGTACGAATATTCCCCAACAAAAAGAATATTTTATATCAACTTGCTTACGTTGAAAAAAAAATTCACGTATTACCCTTAACTTTAAACTTTTATCAATTTAACTATTTACCAAAATAGAAAAATTGAATACTTTTATTTCATAAAATTCGGGGTCTCACAATTACCCCTCCTTATGAAATTTCGCCCTCAAAATTTACGTACGTGCCTGGTATTCGAAGATATGAGAATACCTTGCTTTCTTTTCAGATTGTACCTTCCCTGTAATTTCTTCGCTACCATGATTTTCCCATTTCTCATACCCTATATTTCAGATATCATTGTAGAATATAGCTTCAAAACAAAGTTTAATTGACATATCATAATTTGTCAACTTATCAAGTGAACAATTTCAGCTTAGGTAAGTCACAAACTAGCGAAGTAGATAACTCGTCTCTCCCCTCCTAGTTCTAGACTCTTATCTTCGCCAGCGACCATATCCCTAAGCTCTGATACCAACTGTTGCGCCCTCAAAATTAGGTATACATCACCCATTACGAGTCGCTGGGATACATGGTACAAAAATCAAATACAACTTCATTTTATAATTGTTGAAACTATCGTATAGAATACGACCACAGTTAACTATGAGTTTTAATACAAACGTATGTAACTCTCATGGTACCTCGACCACAACCTTACAATGATACTTTACATAAAATTATAGTTAAAAACTGTTTTAGAAATTAAAATCTTTGGGAAGTGCTCAAGGAAACCTTCGCACACGGGAGGCCATGCGTCTTGGTTATGATAGATATCATATGTCCACAGAATTATCCTTGGTTGACCCAAAAGTCCACAAAGAAAAACAAGAAGATTACTATCATATTCTTTCCAATGGTGAGTCTTCTCTTGACATATAAATATCTCCATTGTCTCTAAGTGAAAATTATGTTTCAAATAAACTCCAAGATCATATAGGTAGTGCTCGTAGATATATTCAGCAAGTGGATGTGCACAACCATGTCTTATGAGAACACGAGGTTGTATGTCATTAGACATCTTGTATGATAGTGGCAAAACACCCTTCTAAAGTTGGGTTCGCCTCACCCTATTTGATTCACCAAATATAACTACTAAATGATGTATAGAATACAACACACTTTTCTATACTGCTTAGGGAGAACCTCCACAGCTAGAGACCACCGTTCTATTCCCCTGTTATCCCCACTCGACCCGGCAACACTCTTATTACCTGAAAGAAATTGTGAAGCAGAAAGGGTGAGCACAACTAGCCCAGTAAAGAATATCAAGACTAAAGACAATTTACACCATCAATAACCTTCATCATTAACAAATCAGAGATTTAGAACGTATGGTAGATGATAAAAGTTTTCAACCATAGTTGCTACGGAACGAGCAATCTATTAGAAGAGTCAAATAGACCATAAGGTTTATTATCTTCTCTATGTTAAAAGTCCACCAACAATGTTTTATCCCTGTAACATCAATCAACAATTCCCGTCCACGATCATGTGAATAACTCATAATCACAATTGTGATTCGAAATTCCTCTTCGCACACCGGACGAAGATAATTTTCATCACTTGTCTTCACCTGAAACATCAAAAATCATGGTTATACCAAATCAAAATTTCTGCTCGTAATCATTAAATCATCTTTACACTACGACCAAAGATATTCATTATTATCACATCTATGAATTAATATGTCATTGCTGAGACTCAACTCAATAATTAATCTACATAATCGAATCATCCATGCACTACAGGCCAAGGATATTCTTTAGTATCACGACCACAAATTATCCATGCACTACGGCCAAAGATAATCGTGTTTTCATCAACGGTCCTGATCATGCCATAAAATAATTCATCTTTGCACTACGGCCAAAGAGAATCCATAGCCATAATCATACCAAAAACTGTCCATCAATGCACTACGGGCCAATGAGGACTTTTTCCACATCATTTGTAACATTACGGTTATGATTATACCGAATAATCCCTGGTCATAATCATACCAAGTCCATCTATGCACTACAGGCCATAGATGACTTTCAACATAATATAAGCATGGGGATGATGACAATATTATAAGCATTAGTCAAACTAAATCAAGAATAAATATTAAAGACTTTAAATTTATCCAAACATTATCAATCACTTAATAAAATCATAATCTAATATTGTTAATATTATAACAATATTCTAATCACTCCTTAAACTTATAAACAATTTAATTTAATTGTTTACACTTTTCCAAATAATGCATTTAATCATTCAAAATGCCAAACTCATAAGATTTCATCACCAATAATCAAATTACTCATCAAAAAAATCAGATATACCTTATATAGGATTTTCAAGCCATAAAATCCTATTTACCAATTTTTCAACTTCACATAACATATTTAATTCATATATTCGTAACTAAATCATTTTCATGAAAAATACCAAATCAGTCCCAAAAATTATTCTTTTCTAGGAATAAGCAGAATATAGTCCCATATTGAACATATATTTTTCTCGTAATTTTAAAAATTCATTTACTATTTTTTAAAAATCAATTTTCAATTAATTCCTTAAGAAATTAGCTACCTCAAGGTTAACTCCAGAAATTCCCAAATCTTGGCAAGATCTTACACAAGTTAACATGAGCTTCCAGTTTAAATTTCATGGTCATCAGAGTTATAGAACTCCGATTATAGCATTTTTTGTGGAAAAACCCTAAATATTGAAATAGTCATAACTTGCTCATTTTAAGTCGGAATGGGCTCATTTTTTGGACAGTAGGTAGTTTATACCATATATTTTTCATGTCCCAAAAGGCCAAAATTTTTCTCATAATTTAAGTGGCCAAAAATGCCCATTTAAATTTCCTGGTAGTAGCTTTTTGGCACTTTTCAGTTTTTAACTCCTTTACTAAAATCAGTCCACACGAAAATCTACAATATCTTTTCTAGTGATTCCACTTGGATAAGTTAGAAAACTCATAGATCTAACTTTAGAACTTGACCACACTCAAAAATTTGAAATATAATAGGAGATATGGTCAATTGAATTTCATACTCCATTTTTACCAAAATCTGATTTTCAACCCTTTGTGATTTTTAAAAAACTTTCATGCTTTCACATAATAACCAACATAACTCATCATTAAAATGACATAATAATTCAATAAAACAAGTTCAAGAATAAGTTTTAAAGATTTATAAGTTAATTTATCCTGAACTCAATAATGCCCAAATTGTCAACATGATACTACTTTGTGGAGTAAAATTCAAGAATGCTCAGAAGAATATTTCCATGAAAAGATACTGGATGAAGCGCAAATATCAAGGATATTCCACTAATTTCATGGAGTATAGAAGTCAAAGTTTTAACCAACTGAGTATAATAAAGAATAGAATAACAAAAGAAACCATCAGGCATGTGATAGATCAAGACAGGCGAGGTTATTCTCTGAGAATAATAAATAACGGAACTAGGTCCAGGCGTAAAAAGCATGAGGCCAGAATATTCCTCTGAGAATAATAAAGAATGGAACCAGGTCCACGTAAACGCACAGACATGATATTCCAACAGAATAATAAAGAACGGAACCAAGTCCGGCGTAAAATGCACAGACAAGATATTCCAACAGAATAATAAAGAATGAAATAACCGAAGAATTTCACTAAGTATAGGGTAGCCTGCGTATACAGGTTATTCCAACTGAATAATAAATAATGGAATAACAGAAGTTCTCTTCATGAATACAAAAAAATAATACCCCTTACCGTAAAAGAAACTAAATATAAGAGTAGGGAAATAGCAGAATACTTTTCTATAGTTTCCCTATAATTTCTCCCTCTAGAGTTTTAGTGATTTCGTAAAAAATAATGAAGGGATGAGCTTCTATTTATAGAAGAATAGACTGCATAGTAACTAATTCATGAACGATCCAGATTGATTTACTTTTAAACAGATGGTCCATATTGGTTTACTATTAAAACTTAAAGTAACGGTCCATACTGATTTACTATTAAAACTTTAAACCACCGATCCATATTGATTTACTATTATAACTATCCACCAGCAGTCCATATTGATTTACTATTATATCTTCAACCAACGGTCTGAAAAATTAGCACATCTCCTCATGGACTAATATTGTACCAAAAAATAATTTGGACCGAAAAGATATATATTTTACGGGTGAATAGTATTCTGTGAATAGTAACTCATGAATAGTAACTCGTGAATAGTAACTCATGAATAGTACTCCGACACGAAAAGTGTCCCAAATACCCGATTGAACAATACTGAGTGACTTCTCACATAAGCATCAATAATCAATACCGTGTACTATGAAAGTAGTATGCACACAAGCCAATCATGTTTGATGATAAAGCATATACTTTGTAACAATTTTATTCATTTATTAATAAAAAGTATTAATTTATTAAAGGCTTTTAATTATCTACATGATCTTTGTTTTATAATATGTGATAAACCCATAGTTTTAAGCAATGCTTTTAGAATAATGATGATGATCATTCTAATGAGATCTAAATTCTTAGAAAGCTTAAAACTAAAATAGTTCCCAATCATTGGATTAATAAATTGGGGATTAGTGAATCCGGATAGATTAGTACATACGTTGCTTGCTCATTGGATGAGGATGATTGATCTCATGATCATTTGTGTGGAGACACTAAAGCAAGTATGTAGGTGCTTATTAGTGAATAAGTTCCTTTGAGCATTGGCTCGCTAAGGAATACCTAATGGAGTTTTATTTGCTGTTAATAGGAATTTCTTGTAGTGATAGTAGTACAAGTAATCCTTGGACTTGAGATCATCATAGTATCTTGTGTATGATGAGTTATACTTTGACTTATTCCTTAAGACCCTTAGGGTATATCAAAGGGTATGCTTGGGTATAATAAGTTATACATGGAGATAATGTATGATCGATAAAGAATCTACCACTTCTAATAAAGAAGAGAAATGTCCTATGTGATTCGATAAATGACAACCCAAAGCAGTCCTTGGCAAGCGAATGAAATTAGAAAGGAGTTTCTAATTTGCATTATTTGGAGTTGTGCATTTAAGGATCGAAATACATATAATTAAATAAAATAAGACTTGACGGTAATTCCATGTCTTATATTTAATTGGGACATTGTATGGTGGAAGGATTGAATTATCACGGTAACTATTTACTCAAAGGTTCTTTTATGATTAATGTTGAAATCTATATTATCCGGAAAGTCGTTGATCGCTAAGGATGCTTATCCCTATTGTAGAATAAATATTATTTATTTAAATAAATTAATTATTTAATTTATTTATTTAAATAAGATTAGAATTGTTCTAATTGATTTATTCACAAAGGTTTAATATGGAGAACCTAAAGGGTCACACCATAAAAGGAAGAATAATTATTTAAGAAGTTAATGGCATAATCGTAATAATATGTTATGTATATTTAATTTAATCTATGGTGATAGAATAAATTAAATAGCTTAATATTTATTATTTAATATTTTGAAATATTAAATATAAATTAATAAGAGGAGTCTTATTAATATTATTACAATTATTCTTATTATTTTAATTTCTAAAAGAGTTTAGGAATTAATTTAATATAAGTACTCTCATTTATTCCTAATTGGATTAGGAAGAAAATTAGTTAAAGGAGTTTAATTAATTATCCCTAATAAGATTAGGGAGCTTAATTAATTAAAAGAATTTAATTAATTAAATAAATCCCAATTCCTTAATTGTTAAGATGGGTTGCCCACATCTATAAATAAGAGGAGTCTTATTATGGGGAAGGTGGTTGTTGACTTTTACAACGACATAATTCCAATTTGTTGGAGAGTACCCTTTTCTATAGAGATAGAAAACTAGGGTTTGAGCCAAATACACCATCTTCTTGAATTCTTTATTTTTCCTTGGTGGATCACCTCTAGAGGCCAAACGCTTGGGTGGCTAATGTTGATCTAAGGAAGGAACCAAACCCGGTGGATTCAAGTTGAACGCGAAAAGGATTGGAGGTGAACTTGTACCTGAGGAAGCTCGATCTTCAAGGGTATGATTTTATTCTTTATCCTTTCGTTTAATTAATAATTATGCATAAAGGGTGATCCGGGTATATGGTTTGTAAATTTTTTTATTCATGATTTTTACACGCTTCCGCACTTTTATGCAATTTGATTGCGTTCTTGAATTTTACAAACCTAACACTTTTAACACCGGGTGTTTCAACAGTTAACGGTAAAACTTCCGCTGTTATTTTCATAAAGTATTTTTGTTGTTTTCTCAATCCGACAATAATTCTGTTGTGGGGTCCACCAATGATTGTACCGTCGTACGAATATTTCCCGACAAAAAGAATATTCCCCGACTAATCGAATATTCCCTGACAAAACGAATATTTTATAACAACTTGCTTACTTTGCAAAAAAAAAAATTCACATATTACCCTTAACTTTAATCTTTTATTAATTTAACAATTTACCAAAATAGAAAAATTGAATACTTTTATTTCATAAAATTCAGGGTCTCACAGTAAATTAGTCATTTGACTTTTAAATTTAATGGCATACTTGTCAATTGTCCAAACCTTTAGGGTTTAGGGTTTGAACACTAATAGTTTAGGGTTTGAACCCTTAGGGTTTAGGGTTTGAACCCTTAGGTTTTAGAAATAAATTCTAGAATTTTCTAATTAGGTTTTCTAAATAAAAATTAATATTTCTACATTATGATTAGAATTTTCTAATTATATTAAAATTTCATAATCATAAATTAAATCTTGCTAATTAGGATTAGTATTTCCTAATTAAAATTTACTAAATTAGCAATTAGGTTTCATAATCGTGCATTAGGGTTTATAACCCAAAAATTAGGGTTTCTAATAGAAAAATAATTTTCTAATTTAGAAATTAGATTTGGTAATTAGATTAGGGTTTTCTAATTAATTATAACTTGAAAATTAGGATTAATATTTCCTAATTAATATTAAAATTATTAAATTAATAATTAGGTTTTTCCTAATTATAAATTAGGGTTTCTAATAATTAGGTTTTCTAATTATTAGGGTTTCAAAGTAAATTTTAGGGTTTTCCCCAATTAGGTTATATTTAACAATGTTAAACTTTATACTAACGTGGCGTTCTCCCCAAAATAGGTCCATTCCATCATTAAACCCATTTTCCACTTGAATAATTTCTTCTATTATCAAATACACCGAGAAGTGATACCATTTCGGCATGTTAATCCTCCACGATGGTTAACATTGTTTATTATTACAACTCCCCAAAATCCAAGCATTTGTGAGTTTAAATAACGAGATATTGCCATCTAGTTTAAACAATATCTAGACAATATCACACACGCATAAATAAATCCCCATCATAATTATTGATACATTATTTTACAAAAATGGTGAGGACTACTAAACAACTCTCTCTAGAACCTTCATTCCATACCCAGCTAGTACTCGCTACATTCTCGCCTCACGAGAAGAAAAATGGAACAAAAAGGAAAGGGTGAGCTCAACTAGCCCGATAAAAGAATATTATGACTAAGATAATATACAACAAATTATCGTTAGTCTCAACGAGGGAAAAATCTAATAGAATACAATAGACAACCGGTTTTAAATCAACAATATTTGCAGCGGAAATAATAATTCATTAGAAGAGTTAAGTAGAGAATGCAAACTACTATCTTCTATATATGAATTTAAAAGTTCATCGTCGATATTTTATCCTGTAACATCAATTAATATATATACGGAATCAAATATTCATCTTTGCACTACTCTGAGGCCGAAGATATTCATCGATTAGTCGTGTTCATCTAAACACTGTTCATCTTTGCACTACGGGCCAAAGATATTAATCGATCGGTCGTATTCATCTCAACACTGTTCATCTTTGCACTACGGGCCAAAGATATTCATCAAGAAATCATTCATCTTTGCACTACTGGGCAAAGATATTCCATAATATCATCATTTAAGGTGAAGATGATGAAAAATATTTTAAAAAAGCGAATCCGGTGAAACAAAATGACAAGGATTAAGGATTAAGGATTAGTACTTTGTTTTATCCACGTCAAAAATACCTCAAAAATAATCATAGTGGTGTAAAATTGAGAATGATCAAAACATGGATACAATCAAAGCTAGTATCCGAATAGATATTTTGAGACGAAAAGAAAATTTTTCATTTTAAATTGAATAGTGTCGTATTCATGAATAGTGTCAGTATCGTGAATAGTGCAAGTATCGTGAATAGTAACTCAAACACCAAAAGATAGAAATTTCACAAAAAAACATCTTCACGCTGCTTCATGAATAGTACTTCGTGAATAGTAACTTCGTGAATAGTAACTCATGAATAGTAACTTCGTGAATAGTAACTCATGAATAGTAACCCAGAGCATGAAAAAGTTCCAAATTTGATAAAAAGTTCCAACCAATATTTGACATAATGATATTGAAGAAATAATATCATTTGAGAAGAAAATAACATCCCTTACCTCGAAAAGGCGAGTACTTCTAGTTGAAACAGGATATAGGCTATGACTTGAACTTGCTTAGTATAGCAATACTCAAAGTATACTCAAAATACTCACAAGAATATGCTCGATAATATAGAGAGAAAACTTGAGTTTACGGTGTGATTTTCAATTCTAACCTAAGCACCTATTTATAGGAAAATGCTTAGAACACAAAGTAGAAAATTGAATATAATAATATTATTTATAAACAAAATTCCTTAGCCCACCTTTGAAATCTGATTTCAGCCATAGCACATGTTAAATGAGGTTCACAAACTCACCAAAAAGCGTTTTTCTCAAAATAATTAATTAAAACTCCCAAAAATCAATTATTTGAACTTCAAAACTTCAATAATTCATAATAAATAGCCCTTTTATCAGGAAAATTGAATCTCTTGACTTTTTATAGGAAATTCAATTCTCTACAACTTTGCGAGAAGAAAGTTTTCCAAATTCCAAAGCGAAATTGGCAAGAAATCCACAAGCGAGGCGATTTTTACAGTATAATCAAATTTCGGTCGATAATTGGGTCCCTGACACACAAAATATGTGTTAAACATTTAATGTCACAAAAATACTCTTCCTCCTCATATACTCATATATCCCACATTCATTATAAAAATATCATAGTTAATATATTATTAAAATAATATATTTAAATGAATTATTTTATCGAGAAAAAGATAAAATATTAATTTTCAACAATTGTCACATTAAAAATTTTCTCCATCTATATCCACATAAAATCAATATTTTCCTCATCATATAAATCAATAATTAATTATTCACAAATAATATTCTGAGAATCACGATCTTGTGACCCCGGTAGTTCCGGGAAAGAGGGGCTTTCGATAAGGATCTCTCTCCTTCTTGGCGCCTTGATTAGGTGACCAAACCTCTCCTTAGAGCGAGAACTTTCTAGACATTGCCAATAATGTTATCCAATAATATTATTAGGATAATATGAATTATTGCTCAGATAATGGAAAATCTTGTGTAATGACAATTTATTGAAACAACGGTAATATAAAATATCAATGCGCAATTATTGAATCGATAAAATAAAATATTGAATAGTAATTCTTGTAACAATTATTGAGTAGTGCCTTCTTACGTAAGAATCAATAATTGGTGCAATACTGGTGTCTTCTTGTTCAACAGCGGCGTATTAGTGTGTTTTTAACCATAGGGTATTCCAACGGTATACTTGAGTAACAACTACTGTAGTTATTTATAAACAACTTATATTTGTCGTTTTCTTCATCAATCGCTTTTCCGTTATGGGGCCCACAAAAAGCTGGCTTGGTCGTAAATACGAATATTCCCCGACGATCTGAATATTCCACGACCAAACGAATATTCCCGATAATAATGAATATTTTATAACCACTTGCTTATTGAAATATTTGCGTATTTTACCCATAACTATCCACATTAATCAAATCAACCCTTACTATTTCAAAATAATAAATAGAAGAAAATAAATTTCATTTATTAATAATTTGGGGTCTTCTGACCTCCCTCCTTATGAAATTTCGTCCTCGAAATTGGCGTACGTACACAGTGTTTGAAAAGATGAGAATACCTCGCTTTCATTTTCGTTTCCAACTCCCGGTCATTTCCTCGATAGCATGGTTTCTCCACAAAACTTTAACTTGTGGTATAACCTCGGTACATAGGACATGTTCTTTCTATCCAAGATCTTGGCGGTACCTCTCCTCGTACGTTAAGTCTTGACTATCTCGTCCGGTTCTAACTTCGATAGCGTGGTTGGTCGTCCACATATTTACGTAACATCGTCGTGAAAAGCGTTATGAACATGCGTCATACTTGGCGGTAAAAGCGAGTCTATAGGCCACGGTTCCTATTCGATCGAGAATTTCAAATGGATTAATAAATCGAAGGTTTGAGCTTTCCTCACCTCATAGATTCTCGCTTTTGAAATAATGACTTCTTGCACCTCCTTCTTCAAATTCATCGACTCCGTGTGTGTAGCTTGAGCGACTTTAACTTTATCGATTAAAAGTCGATTATACTCGTATATCATCCGTGGGTACCTAGAGTTTTCATCTCCATCTCTATTATTTGTAAATTATCTGAAATGAGTCTTTGACAATATCGTATTTTCGTACTTGTATCGATCTTCTACTCAACACGTCGGCTACCACGTTTCGCTTTTCGAGGATGGCATGGTGAACATGTCTTTGAAATGAGTCTCCTCTTGAGTTCTTGAAGCTCTTCCCACATTCCTTGCTCCATTGAATTTTGTATCTCTCTGAGTCAAATTTGCGTTAATGGAATAGCGATTGAGAATATCCTTGACGAATCTCGATAATAACCAACTAAGCCTGAAAGCTCGTATTTCGATTCTGAGCTTAGGTTGTTCTCAAGCTGTGACTCATATCAACCTTGGATATGCGTTACAATGACACCTATCGGTTTACTATCTATCGCGAATATGGTGTCCCCTACGGAATGCGGCGGTGCATTCCATTCCTGAAAGTCACCGGATAAAGGCTCGGTACCAAATTCTATAGTTGAATTTTTAACTCACGAAGTTCAATAGGAGCCATTCGATATGAGATTTTAGAAATGAGTTTTGTCTGGGGTTCAAAGTCGATACAAAATTTAATATCGGGTCTTTGGGAGTAAGCGAGAAATTCTTGAAATACATCGGGAAAAATCAATAACAACGGGAATATTATTCAAATCGGCGTGTCTTTATTCAAATCCATAACATGGACTAAGAAAACTTGACATCCGTAATAAGCGAATGACTTCATGGCTTGATATGAAAATGTTTGATTACAATGGTTTGATTGCTTGAATTGAATAACGAGGTTGCTTAGGAATATGAAAACTAATAACCTTACGAAAGTAATCAATTTTGGCGTGATGAGTAGTTAACCTTAAAATCACATCAAAAGCAAATATCTCTATAGAAATAAGGTTAACGGTAATGTGATAGTGCCTGACTGAATCAAGCAAGATTTCTAAACAACGGATGTAATGAAAGTTTCTCTAATGAGTCTCCATAAATAGGTCAAAGTCTAATTTCTCGTAGTCGAGTTCAAGCGTTGGTATAAGCAAGAGAGATAAAAGAATGGGTAGAAGCGGTATCTAGTAAGGTATAAACTTAGCAAGAATTTATAATTAACTAACCGTGCTAACCGTTCGGGTTCCTCGCATTTTAATGAAGTCACGACAAAGCGCTCTTCGAGGGCCGTTGACTTTGACTTTTACTAGGACATCCTTTTGAGTCACCATTCCATTGGACTGGGTTTCGATCTGCGTCTAATCTCGGCGATATGTCCTTCTTTTCCACAATTATAGCATACCCCCTCTGTTGTGGGCGGTTTGGTGATATATCCCTCTTTCCGCATTTGTAACATCTGAGGTGGTCTTTCTCCTCCCTTGGAACCCGATTGCTCTTTGGTTGGCGTCTTCACATGGTCGTTGTTGAATCTCCTCTTTTAAAATCTCTCTCGACGACTCTTCTTCTTATTTTTTCATGGCCACGATTACCACGGAGTGGTTCTGCGCTTTGTCGTATTCTTCTTTCTCATTTGGTTATCGTTATTACGATGGACTGCTATCTTGGTATGATCTGGTTATGGTCCCTCGGTTGAGCGTACTCGTTATCTCGCTCTAACAATTGAGCCACATTGACAACATCTGAATAGAGAAAATTTATGAGAAATGAGATCTTGGCGTATCTGGGGTTTCAAACCTCTCGAAACATCCGCGTCATCGTTCCTCATTCTCCACCAAATGAGGTGCAAACACGGATAACTCATGAACTTCGCCTCGTCTTTGGGACAAATCGTTTATTACTGCTCGGTCTAATAAACTCCACTTCCTTCGTATAGCGAATACTTTCGGGGAAGTACTTGTCATTGATTACATTTGAAACGTCTCCATGACATCTTTGAGTGCTTGTTGGATGGAGTGCGCTTCCTGATTCCCACCGATGTCTGCCTCATCACGGAACATAAAAGTAGCGAATGGAACTTTACGTTCCTCCGTGCATCCCAAGACATCGAATATCTTGGTAATTTGTTTGACCCACGTCTCGCCTTAATCGGATCCGGCTTTCCCAGAAGTGCGGTGGTCCCGACTCTTTGAGCTGCTTGGTTGTGACCACAGTGAATTGCTATCATTTCCTCTGTATTTTGAACACGAGTCTCCTAAATGCGATTTTGCATGAGCGCAAAAAGCTTCTAAACATCCCTCGTTCATCATACGCTTTCGGTGGTGTTGTTCACGGGAGGTACATTGCCCGACTGTTGCACGTTCTCCTCGTTGGTAAGTCTGAGGCATCTCCACGGTCTCATTTACTCCTTTGTTAATATTCTCGATTCGACATTCTCAAATCTTTGTCATAAAACAAGGGTTAATTAAGGAAATCAATATATCACATAATATCCTATATCTTGACTTAACTAACAAATAAGCTTAGGTAGGACACACTAGCGAAGGATTTACTCGTCTCTCCCTCTAGTTCTATTCCCGATCTCTCATGGAGATCATATCCTAAGCTCGATACATTTGTGGCGCCCCCAAAATAGGTCCATTCCATCCAACCCATTACGAGTGCGCCAAATACATGATGCGAAATAACTACAACTTTATTATTACAACATATAAGCTGTGAGTTTAAATCGAGATATTGCCATCTAGACAATATCCACACATAAATAAATCCCCATCATAATTATTGATACATTATTTTACAAAAATGGTGAGGACTACTAAACAACTCTCTCTAGAACCTTCATTCCATACCCCAGAGCTAGTACTACATTTACATTCTGCGCCTCACGAGAAGAAAAATGGAACAAAAAGGAAAGGGTGAGCTCAACTAGCCCGGTAAAGAATATTATGACTAAGATAATATACAACAAATTATCGTTAGTCTCAACGAGGGAAAAATCTAATAGAATCTGATAAATGACAAGTTTTAAATCAATATTGCATGCGTGAAATAATAATTCATTAGAAGAGTTAAGTAGAGAATGCAAACTACTATCTTACATATATGAATTTAAAAGTTCATCGTCGATATTTTATCCTGTAACATCAATCGATATATATACGGAATCAAATATTCATCTTTGCACTCTGAGGGCGAAGATATTCATCGATTAGTCGTATTCATCTAAACACTGTTCATCTTTGCACTCTGGGCCAAAGATATTAATCGATTCGGTCGTATTCATCTCGACACACTGTTCATCTTTGCACTCTGGGCCAAAGATATTCATCATCGAAAATCATTCATCTTTGCCTTCTGGGCCAAAGATATTCCATAATATCATCATTTTAAGGGTGAGGATGATGAAAAATATTTTTAAAAAAGCGAATCCGGTGAAACAAAGAACAAGGATTAAGGATTAAGGATTTTAAGTACTTTGTTTTATCCCGTCAAAAATACCTCAAAAATAATCATGAGTGGTGTAAAATTGAGAATGATCAAAACATGGATCAATCAAAGCTAGTATCCGAATAGATATTTTAGACGAAAAGAAAAATTTCATTTTTCGATTGAATAGTCTAAGTATTCATGAATAGTGTGTAGTATCGTGAATAGTCTTCAGTATCGTGAATAGTAACTCAGACACAAAAAGAGAAATTTCACAAAAAAACATCTTCACGCTTAACCGTGAATAGTACTCGTGAATAGTAACTTCGTGAATAGTAACTCGTGAATAGTAACTCGTGAATAGTAACTTCGTGAATAGTAACTCATGAATAAGTAACCCAGAGCATGAAAAAGTTCAAATTTGATAAAAGTTCCAACCAATATTTGGCATAATGATATTGAAGAAATAATATCATTTGAGAAGAAAATAACATCCACTTACCTCGAAAGGCAGTACTTTAGTTGAAACAGGATATAGGCTATGACTTGAACTTGCATAGTATAGCAATACTCAAAGTATACTCAAAATACTCACAAGAATCGCTCGATAATATAGAGAGAAAACTTGGTTTACGGTGTGATTTTCAATTCTAACCTAAGCACCTATTTATAGGAAAATCTTAGAACACAAAGTAGAAAATTTAATATAATAATATTATTTATAAACAAAATTCCTTAGCCCACCTTTGAAATCTGATTTCAGACCATAGCACACATGTTAAATGAGGTTCACAAACTGAAAAAAACGTTTTCTCAAAATAATTAATTAAAACTTCCAAAAATCAATTATTTGAACAAAACTTCAATAATTCATAATAAATAGCCCTTTTATCAGAAAATTTGAATCTCGCGACTTTTTATAGGAAATTCAATTCTCTACAACTTTGCGAGAAGAAAGTTTTCCAAATTCAAGCAGAAATTGGCAAGAAATCCACAAGCAGGCGATTTTTCTGGTATAATCAAATTCGGTCGAGAAATTGGGTCCACCAACACACACAAAATATGTGTTAAACATTTAATGCCACAAAAATACTCTTCCTCCTCATATACTCATATATCCCACATTCATTATATAAAAATATCATAGTTAATATATTATTAAAATAATATATTTAAATGAATTATTTTATCGGAAAAAGATAAAATATTAATTTTCAACAATTGTCATTTTAAAAATTTTCTCCATCTATATCCACATAAAATCAATATTTTCCTCATCATATAAATCAATAATTAATTATTCACAAATAATATTCTGAGAATCGCGATCTTTGTGACGGTAGTTCGAGAAAGAGGGGCTTTCGATAAGGATCTCTCCTTCTTGGCCTATGATTAGGTGACCAAACCTCTCCTTAGAGCGAGAACTTTCTAGACATTGCCAATAATGTTATCTAATAATATTATTAGGATAATATGAATTATTGCTCAGATAATGGAAAATCTTGTGTAATGACAATTTATTGAAACAACGGTAATATAAAATATCAATCGACAATTATTGAATCGATAAAATAAAATCTTTGAATAGTAATTCTTTGTAACAATTATTGAGTAGTGCCTTCTTACGTAAGAATCAATAATTGGTGCAATCTGGTGTAGTCTTCTTGTTCAACAGCAGCGTATTAGTGTGTTTTAACCATAGGGTATTCCAATGAGTATTACTTGGTAACAACTTCTGGCGTTATTTATAAACAACTTATATTTGTCGTTTTCTTCATCAATCGCTTTTAGTTATGGGCCCCCAAAAAGGCTGCTTGCAAGTAAATGCGAATATTTCACAAGCGATCGAATATTCCACGACCAAGCGAATATTCCCAAACGATAATGAATATTTTATAACCACTTGCTTATTGAAATATTTGCGTATTTTACCCATAACTATCCACATTAATCAAATCAACCCTTACTATTTCAAAATAATAAATAGAGGAAAATAAATTTCATTTATTAATAATTTGGGGTCTTCTGACCTCCCTCCTTATGAAATTTCGTCCTCGAAATTGGCGTACGATACTGGTGTTTTGAAAAGATGAGAATACCTCGCTTTCATTTTCGTTTCCAACTCCCGGTCATTTCCTCGATAGCATGGTTTCTCCACAAAACTTTAACTTGTGGTATAACCTCGGTACATAGGACATGTTCTTTCTATCCAAGATCTTTGTGGTACCTCCTCGTACGTTAAGTCTTGGCTATCTCGTCGGTTCTAACTTCGATAGCGTGGTTGAATTCGTCCACATATTTACGTAACATCGATCGTGAAAAGCGTTATGAACACGCGTCATACTTGGCGGTAAAAGCGAGTCTATAGGCCCGAGTTCCTATTCGATCGAGAATTTCAAATGGATTAATAAATCGAAGGTTTGAGCTTTCCTCACCTCAGGATTCTCGCTTTTGAAATAATGACTTCTTGCACCTCCTTCTTCAAATTCATCGACTCGGTGTGTAGCTTGAGCGACTTTAACTTTATCGATTAAAAGTCGATTATACTCGTATATCATCACGTGGGTACCTAGAGTTTTCATCTCCATCTCTATTATTTGTAAATTATCTGAAATGAGTCTTTGACAATATCATTTTCGTACTTGTATCGATCTTCTACTCAACACGTCGGCTACCACGTTCGCTTTTCGAGGATGGCATGGTGAACATGTCTTTGAAATGAGTCTCTCTCTTGAGTTCTTGAAGCTCTTCCCACATTCCTTGCTCCATTCGAATTTTGTATCTCTCTGAGTCAATTTGCGTTAATGGAATAGCGATTCGAGAATATCCTTGACGAATCTCGATAATAACCAACTAAGCCTAGAAAGCTACGTATTTCGATTCTGAAGCTTAGGTTGTTCTCAAATTGTGACTCATATCCAACCTTGGATATGCACGTTACAATGACACCTATCGGGTTTACTATCTTGCGAATATGGTGTCCCCTACGAATGCGGCGGTGCATTCCACAAAGGAAGTCACCGGATAAAGGCTCGGTACCAAATTCTATAGTTGAATTTTTAACTCACGAAGTTCAATAGGAGCCATTCGATATGAGATTTTAGAAATGAGTTTTGTCTAGGGTTCAAAGTCGATACAAAATTTAATATCGGTCTTTGGGAGTAAGCGAGAAATTCTTGAAATACATCGGGAAAAATCAATAACAACAACGGGAATATTATTCAAATCGGCGTGTCTTTATTCAAATCCATAACATGGACTAAGAAAACTTGACATCCGTAATAAGCGAATGACTGACTTCATGGCTTGATATGAAAATGTTTGACTACAATGGTTTGATTGCTTGAATTGAATAACGAGGTTGCTTAGGAATATGAAAACTAATGACCTTACGAAAGTAATCAATTTTGGCGTGATGAGTAGTTAACCTTAAAATCACATCAAAAGCAAATATCTCTATAGAAATAAGGTTAACGGGTAATGTGATAGTGCTGACTGAATCAAGCAAGATTTCTAAACAACGGATGTAATGAAAGTTTCTCTAACGGAGTCTCCATAAATAGGTCAAAGTCTAATTTCTCGTAGTCGAGTTCAAGCGTTGGCGTAAGAGAGAGATAAAAGAATGGGTAGAAGCGGTATCTAGTAAGGTATAAACTTTGCAAGAATTTATAATTAACTAACCGTGCTAACCGTTCGGGTTCTCTCGCATTTTTACCGGTCACGACAAAGCGCTCTTCGAGGAATCGTTGACTTTGACTTTTACGGGACATCCTTTTGAGTCACCATTCCATTGAATTTGGGTTTCGATCTCGTCTGATCTCGGCGATATGTCCTTCTTTTCCACAATTATAGCATACCTTAAAGCTGTTGTGGGCGGTTTGGTGATATATCCCTCTTTCCGCATTTGTAACATCTGACCGGTGGTCTTTCTCCTCCCTTGGAACCGATTCTCTCTTGGTTTGGCGTCTTCACATGGTCGTTGTTGAATCTCCTCTTTTAAAATCTCCTCCCGGCTCGCTTCTTATTTTCATGGCCACGATTACCACGGAGTGGTTCCAGCCTTTGTCAAGTATTCTTCTTTCTCCATTTGGTTATCGTTATTACGATGGTTTGCTATCTTTGTATGATGATCTGGTTATGGTCCCTCGGTTGAGCGTACTCGTTATCTCGCTCTCTCTAACAATTGAGCCCTGTTGACAACATACGAATAGAGAAAATTTATGAGAAATGAGATCTTGGCGTATCTTGGGTTTCAAACCTCTCTCGAAACATCGCGTCATCGTTCCTCATTCTCCACCAAATGAGGTGCAAACACTGGATAACTCATGAACTTCGCCTCGTCTTTGGGACACATCGTCGTATTTATACTGCTCGGTCTAATAAACTCCACTTCTTCGTATAGCGAATACTTTCGGGGAAGTACTTGTCATTGAGCTATTTTGAAAGCGTCTCCCATGACATCTTTGAGTGAAATTTGGATGGAGTGCGCTTCCTGATTCCCACCGATGTCTGCCTCGCCACGGAACATAAAAGTAGCGAATGGAACTTTTCTGTTCCTCGTGCATCCCAAGACATCGAATATCTTGGTAATTTGTTTGACCCACGTCTCGCCTTAATCGGATCGGCTTTCCCCGAAGTGCGGTGGTCCCTGACTCTTTGATTTGCTTGCATTTGTGACCACGGTGAATTGCTATCATTTCCTCTGTATTTTGAACACGAGTCTCCTAAATGCGATTTTGCATGAGCGCAAAAAGCTTCTAAACATCCCTCGTTCATCATCGCTTTCGGTGGTGTTGTTCACGGGAGGTACATTGCCCGACTGTTGCACGTTCTCCTCGTTGGTAAATCTGAGGCATCTCCACGGTCTCATTTACTCCTTTGTTAATATTCTCGATTCGACATTCTCAAATCTTTGTCATAAAACAAGGGTTAATTAAGAAATCAATATATCACATAATATCCTATATCTTAACAACTAACAAATAAGCTTAGGTAGGACACCTTTAGCGAAGGATTTTTACTCGTCTCTCCCCTAGTTCTATTCCCGATCTCTTGGAGATCATATCCCTAGCTACGATACCATTTGTGGCGCCCCCAAAATAGGTCCATTCCATCGACCCATTACGAGTGCGCCAAATACATGATGTGAAATAATAACTACAACTTTATTATTACAACATATAATATATATATGTGAGTTTAAATACGAGATATTGCCATCTAGACAATATCCACCACATAAATAAATCCCCATCATAATTATTGATACATTATTTTACAAAAATGGTGAGGACTACTAAACAACTCTCTCTAGAACCTTCATTCCATACCCAGAGCTAGTACTCATTACATTCTCGCCTCACGAGAAGAAAAATGGAACAAAAAAGAAAAGGGTGAGCTCAACTAGCCCGATAAAGAATATTATGACTAAGATAATATACAACAAATTATCGTTAGTCTCAACGGGAAAAATCTAATAGAATCTGATAGATGACAAGTTTTAAATCAAATATTCATGGTGAAATAATAATTCATTAGAAGAGTTAAGTAGAGAATGCAAACTACTATCTTCTATATATGAATTTAAAAGTTCATCGTCGATATTTTATCCTGTAACATCAATCGATATATATACGGAATCAAATATTCATCTTTGCACTTTCTGAGGCCAAAGATATTCATCGATTAGTCGTATTCATCTAAACACTGTTCATCTTTTTTACTCTGGGCAAAAAGATATTAATCGATTAAGTCGTATTCATCTCGACACTGTTCATCTTTGCACTACGGGCCAAAGATATTCATCGAGAAATCATTCATCATTTCTGGGCCAAAGATATTGATAATATCATCATTTAAGGTGAGGATGATGAAAAATATTTTAAAGAAAGCGAATCGGTGAACAAAAAACAAAGGATTAAGGATTAAGGATTCGTTTTGTTTTATCCGTTCAAAAATACCTCAAAAATAATCATAGTGGTGTAAAATTGAGAATGATCAAAACATGGATACAATCAAAGCTAGTATCCAGAATAGATATTTTAGACGAAAAGAAAAAATTTCATTTTTGATTGAATAGTAATAGTATAAGTGAATAGTGTAGTATCGTGAATAGTCTTAGTATCGTGAATAGTAACTCACACAAAAGATAGAAATTTCACAAAAAAAACATCTTCACGCTTCGTGAATAGTACTCGTGAATAGTAACTTCGTGAATAGTAACTCGTGAATAGTAACTTCGTGAATAGTAACTCATGAATAGTAACTCATGAAGTAACTACATGAAAAAGTTCAAATTTGATAAAAATTTCCAACCAATATTTGACATAATGATATTGAAGAAATAATATCATTTGAAGAAAATAACATCCCTTACCTCGAAAGGCAGTCTTTCTAGTTGAAACAGGATATAGGCTATGACTTGAACTTTGCCAGTATAGCAATACTCAAAGTATACTCAAAATACTCACAAGAATCGCTCGATAATATATAGAGAAAACTTGAGTTTACGGTGTGATTTTCAATTCTAACCTAAGCACCTATTTATAGGAAAATGCTTTAGAACACGAAAGTAGAAAATTAATAAATAATATATATATATTTATAAACAAAATTCCTTAGCCCACCTTTGAAATCTGATTTGAGCCATACACACATGTTAAATGAGGTTCACAAACTCACCAAAAAACGTTTTTCTCAAAATAATTAATTAAAACTCCAAAAATCAATTATTTGAACTTGAACTTCAATAATTCATAATAAATAGCCCTTTTATCGGAAAATTTGAATCTCGCGACTTTTTTATAGGAAATTCAATTCTCTACAACTTTGCGAGAAGAAAGTTTTTCCAAATTCCAACAGAAATTGGCCAAGAAATCCAAAGCAGGCGATTTTACAATTTATAATCAAATTTCGATTCGATAATTGTGTCCCCAACACACAAAATATGTGTTAAACATTTAATGCCACAAAAATACTCTTCCTCCTCATATACTCATATATCCCACATTCATTATAAAAATATCATAGTTAATATATTATTAAAATAATATATTTAAATGAATTATTTTATCGAGAAAAAGATAAAATATTAATTTTCAACAATTGTCACATTAAAAATTTTCTCCATCTATATCCACATAAAATCAATATTTTCCTCATCATATAAATCAATAATTAATTATTCACAAATAATATTACGAGAATCACGATCTTGTGACGGTAGTTTCGAGGAAAGAGGGCTTTCGATAAGGATCTCTCTCTTTCTTGGTAGCTTGATTAGGTGACCAAACCTCTCCTTAGAGCGAGAACTTTCTAGACATTGCCAATAATGTTATCTAATAATATTATTAGGATAATATGAATTATTGCTCGATAATGGAAAATCTTTGTGTAATGACAATTTATTGAAACAACGGTAATATAAAATATCAATCGCGACAATTATTGAATCGATAAAATAAAATCTTTGAATAGTAATTTTTGTAACAATTATTGAGTAGTGCCTTCTTACGTAAGAATCAATAATTGGTGCAATCTGTAGTCAATCTTCTTAGTTGACAATAGCGTATTAGTGTGTTTTAACCACAAGGGTATTCCAGCGATGATACTTGGTAACAACTTCTGTAGTTATTTATAAACAACTTATATTTGTCGTTTTCTTCATCCATCGAAAATCGCTTTCATTTAGTTATGGGGCCCACAATTTTGCTTGGCGTAAAAATGAATATTCTTTTGACGATCACGAATATTCCACGATGACGAATATTTCAAACGATAATGAATATTTTATAACCACTTGCTTATTGAAATATTTGCGTATTTTACCCATAACTATCCACATTAATCAAATCAACCCTTACTATTTCAAAATAATAAATAGAGGAAAATAAATTTCATTTATTAATAATTTGGGGTCTCTCTCCTCATCCCTCGAGTCCCCTTATGTTGCATGAATTGCATAAAGCCTCTAAACATCCCATCGTTCATCATCTGATCGGTGTTGTTGTTTACCTGAGGATTATTGTCTTCCTGATGCACATTATCCTGGGTATTGATCATTGGTGACTCAACGGTCTCATATGCTTCATTGCTTATCTCGACATTTTCAGATCTAATTTCAAACACTGCCAAGAAACAAGGGTTAATTGACATGCCACATATTATCCCTATATCTTACCGACTAATTAAATAACAAGTAAGCTTAGGTAGGACATACTAGCGAAGGAATTCCTCGTCTCTCCCCTCCTAGTTCTTGTCTCACATCTCAGATAGGGATCATATCCCTAAGCTTTGATACCAACTGTAACGTCCCCAAAATAGGTATACATCACCCATCTTGAGTCGCCAAATACATGGTACAAAGTTCAAACACAACTTAATTATACAACTGTCGTGTAAAATACGACAAAACATAAGCTGAGAGTTTTAATACGAATATTGTCTTCTAGACAATATTCAAACTCAAATGGAGTCCTTATTACATTTATTATCACACTATTTCACTGAATAATGAGGACTACTAATGCAAACATCTGGACCGTCACTCCGTTCCCCGACTAGTCCCATCTATATTCTCATTTCCTTTAGAGAACAATAAAAACAAAGGGTGAGCTCAACTAGCCCAGTAAGAAATATTATGACTAAGATAATGCAAAATAAATTATCGTTAGCCTTCAACAGTGTTAAATTGATAAACTATAATAAACATCAAGTTTAACTGCAGCGGGTCAAGCAATCCATTAGAAGAGTCGAGTAGAGCATGATATCTACTATCTTCCATGATTTAAAAAGCTTTTCATCAACTTTATCGCTGAGACTCAGCTTAATAAATAAACCACATCATTGAATCATCCCTGCACTATGGGCCAAGGATATTCATGTAATCATCAATGGTCATGATTATACTGAATAATTCCTGGTCGTAATCATACCAACAACTGTCCATCAATGCACTACAGGCCAATGAGGATTTTTATCACATCATGTTAAGTTAATTATTTTAACTTAATAACAGTATATATGAAAGATAAATCAAATATGGAATCCAAACCCTAATTCTGGAATTTGGACAAGGAATGTGAATAATAATATAATATTATTATTTTTCTGTGCTATAAATATGTACTGTATGTACGTATTGATAATGGTTGGTCAATTATGTGTATAATGTCAAAACCCTAGTATTAATTGGTTTAACCCTAATTTGAAACTTAAACCAGAGTTTATGATTGGTAAGAAATTGTGTTATTTGATTAATGTCAATATAGATATTAATTTTAATTAGGGAAACCCTAATTATTAATATTTGGAAACTCTAATTGTTAGAAAACCAAATAGCTAATTAGAAACCCTAATTGCTAACCCTAATTTTCAAATGGAAAGCCCTAATTGCTAATGTAATCATCTTAATGCTAATTAGTAACTCTTTAAACCTAATTAGTAAGTTTAGGTAATTAAGAAACCTAATTTAATTAGGAAAACCTAATTTACTATTTTTAGAAACTAAGTTTTATTTTTAAACCCTAAATAAAAATCCTAGAAAATTAATGCACATGAACCTTAGGATCAAACCCTAAGGGTTTGCCAAGATTACCAAGATTGCCATTAAATTTACAAGGCTATGGACTAAAATACCCTTATGTGCATTCTTTATTAGCTTGCTTGCAAAACCTGCTAAAACTTTAGTTGCTCAACAACTCTATCTACTCCATTGACTTAAATCTCTAGCACATCAGTTACATCATCAGCCAATACATTGCAACAAGTAATATATATAGACTGAAAGAGAGAGAAAGTTCACTTTTTAAGCCATTTGAACACCCACTCTCTACCAAGTCCATCTCTCTCTAACTCATGAATTTCCTTAGAATTTCAGTCCCCAAAGCAAGCCCCACTAATACTCACAACAAATCAGTAGCATTGAATCAAGAATTTGTTCATAAGAGGTATAAAACCCTAAACGAAATATGACCTTTGATCTTGTGTTAGATGTTAGTTTTTTTGTGTTAAACATGTTGTTTATAGTATATATTGATGATCTGGGTTGATAGATGTTAGATCCATAACATCTATAGGCTCGGATTTGATGTTTTCAAAAATCTGGAAAAATATTTTTTTGTTGTCTGACAATGAATGTCAGACTTTCTAGATCTCATCGTGTTTATGTTTTGGTGGTTTTAAGCTTTGATCTTGTAGTATGCTATGAGATTTGTATTCTGTAACTTGAATCAAAGTCAGACCATGAACAGATTGTAAGATATGAGTGGTCAAAGACCATTGACCGGCCATGACTTAGAAAATCTTGGCAGCTCAAAAACTGCCCAGAACACTCTGACAACATGTTCATGTGTTTAGATCTTGCTTGTTTTTGTTGTTTTGCTCTTGTTGATTGTAATAGAATTGTAATATGGTATATGGGCTATAAATTAAAGCTTTTATATCACCTAATCGGTAAACAGGGTGAAGGTAGTGGCTGGTCAAAGTTGTACAAAAGTTCACGAAATCTGTTTCTGGAATTTCCAAAAAATCAAGAACATGTCGTCTAACATGGTTTGATCGGGTTTTAGCTTCTGATTCTAGTGTAGTTTAACTGATTTTAGGAATGTTATATGTACTCTTTCACGTACACTACAAGTTAGACCTATTAGACCACCATACCATCAACCCGAACCATAATAAAGTGTACCCTCAAAGCTGACTGGGTTTCTGGGTAACCCAGAAACCCAGAAACCCTCTGACAATGAGTTTGATGAGCCCAGATCTCTTCGTTATGATGTTGTTTGACCTAGATGAGGATTGATAACTGTAGTACTACATACCTACTACAAGATCAATCCTTGAGATAGCCCAGAACATGTTTAGACAAAGATTTAAGGTTGATCAAACGTGACCTCTTGAACACTGACTGTCAGTGTTCTTGAGCCTCAAGAACACCTATCGCGATAGAAACCGTCGCTAAAGCCTTTAGCGACAGATTTAATAATTTTATTTTTCTAATTTTTGGAAAATGATTAAAAATAGAAATAAATTCTAAAAATCATTTAAAAATAGAAATTAATTTCTAAAAATTACAAAAATTATTTTAAGTAATAAAAATTAACTTTTAATAATTTTACATTTTTTTCATAAATTTTAGTATTTATTTGAATATTATTGATATTTAATTTTTTTTATTAAATACATTAAATAATTAATTAAAATGATTTTAAAATATTAAAAATCATTTTAAATGATAATAAGTTATTTAATAATATTTTAAGTTATAAAACATAATTTGTAATATTTTAAGGAAAATTTCATTAATTATTTAATATTAAAAATTAAAAAAATTAAAAAAACGGAATTGAGCAATGGCGGAACTAGTGACTTATCAGCATCAAGTGACTCGTCAGTTATTCAGCTAGGAGCATGCCAGTCTCCTACCTATTATCATGAATATTCCCGCGTCACTTTCAGAAAATGAAATGCTGGAAGAAAAAGTGACAAAGAGAGCAAATGCCAAAGCCCGTCGGGATTTCGCCAACCAAAGGGAATTCACCTATCTGGGCCAACCTATGGAGGAAATCCTTCATATGTTAATCAATAAAGGAAGGATCAGTTCCCTTCTACCTCCAATCAACCCCCGTTCAAGACGGTACAACTCTGATGGTGTAACTTTGATAATGAAAGTGATTCTAATACTTACATTATAGAAATTGAGGAACAATTAAAAAAATAACCTTTAAAACTACTCACCCTACGAGTACAACAAGAAATTTTATACTAGACCTACTCCTCCGGATCTACACTTCGAAGAGAGAAATCTAGATATTCAGTTTTCTGTTTCTTCTAATAAAATCTATGAATGGAATATCGATGGTTTTAGTGAACAAGAAATACTAAATAAATTAAATCACATGTCCATGGTAACAAATAGTTATATTACCACCTTGTAGACACTCGAAATTTTCTGTACTACTGTCACTAACATTGCAGGAGGACAAATTCGTCTTTTAAGAGAGAACCCTGAAAGACAATCCAAATCCATACCGGATACTACCGGAAGTTCAGCATCAACCCCGGAATGCAATCTGGGAGTAACAATTCCAACCTCGGATGTAACCCCGAGGCCTGCAGATACAATACCAGAACACACCCGGAGAAGACCGATTAATCTTGGAGATAACCCCGAGATATCCAGTCTTAGTCCCAACAATGGGAATAGTCCCAACCTTGGTGATAACCCCAAGGAATGCAGTTTCGGCGATAACCCCAGAAATACTTGTTTCAAATGCAACCAACTTCAATCTCGGCACTCACAACGAGATGCACTGTACCAACCCGGCAATAACATCGAGAAGACAGGCACGCCTCAAAGGTGACAATGAGGACCTTCAACAATTGTAGCAGCCCAATCTCAGCGAAGTCTGAGCAACGTCTGTTTTATCAGCCCAATCCGGCGATAACACAGCTGAGTGGCAATATCATCATATCGTCAACACGATGCCACGTCACGTCGTCTTAACATCTCAACACAACAATGTCCCACAAGACTAACCAATCCCGAGTGACTATTGTGCGGGGTAAAGGATGAAAGTTGAAGCTTGAAGACCGGAGGGCATCGTCCCATCTTCAATGACTTCATACAAACTCTAATCCCATGCCATCATACAACTCTCGACAACGGCGGTCCGAAATAGGTCCTGTATACCTCAAACGGATGCCCAGATTGCACTTCTGAAAGTTCGAGTGGAGATTATAGTGCACGAGTGCATGCGTGCCGAGACGACCGACCCAAAAACCCGGGCCCACCGGGTTGCCTCTGTACACTACATGGCTCGGTGGCGGGTACACCAATGATGCCTTGGTACATCTCAACGCTAAATTGCCTATAAATAGAGGGTTTGAAATGTCCATTTTGCAAGAGAAAAAGCGAAGAAGCCCCACTTAATTTGCTCTACACTCACCCCATGCAGTTGTACTTTCCCTTTTAAACACATGTGAGCTCATATATAGCCCTTTTGTATCTACAAAAGTCGGTGTTTATCCACTCTAAAAATATAGAAGTCTTCTTTGGCAGTCAGCTGTAAGCCTTCTCACACACTTTAGAGTCTTTCTCTTCATCTCTGCACACACCCTTCTACACGTTGAGAGTCGTGTTGCTTGCTTTTGCCCGGACTTCGGTCTGTGGTTTCAATTTAGTTTTATATATATATATATATATATATATATATATATATATATATATATAGTGTGATGCCCCCAAAATAGGTCCAATCCATCCAACCTATTCTGAGTCACCGAATACATGGTACAAAAAATAACTACAACTTTATTACTACAATTGTCGTGCAAAATACAACAATATATATACTGTGAGTTTTAATACCAACTATGACTCATGTCCCAACTATGGACAACACCTCACAGTGATACCTTACATAAAGGTACAATCTAGAAGCTGCTTTTAGAAATTAAAATCTTTGGGAAGTGCTCAAGGAAACCTTCGTGCATGGGAGGCCATGCGTACAGGTTATTATAGATATCATATGCCCACAAAATTATCCTTGGTTGAATTCTAATAGACCCTAAAGAAAAATGAGAAGATTACTATCATATTCTTTCCAATGGTGTGTCTTCTCTTGACATATCATTATCTCTACAGTCTCTAATTCAGAATTATACTTCAACCAAACTCCAAGATTATATTGGTAGTGCTCGTAAATATACTTAGCAAGTGGATGAGCACATCCATGTCTTATGATGATGTGAGGTTGTATGTCAGTAGACATCTTGTATGATAGTGATAAAACACCCTTCCAAAGTTGGGTTCGCCTCACCCTATTGTTGTTCACCAAAATCAATTATTAAGTGACGTATAATATACGACACACACGTCTTAGGTCCTCAATATAATTATATATTGTATGTCATGCCATTTTATAATGAGTTGAGAAACTTTGATAGACCCGAACCATCACACTATTCCCCATGTTATTCTCATTTCGACCCAACCTACACTCTTTTATTACCCGAAAGGAATTGTGAAGCAAAAGGGTGAGCACAACTAGCTCAGTAAAGAATATTATGACTAAGATAATTATATTATCAATAAACTTCATCAGTAATAAATCAGAGATTTAGAACATATGGTAGATGATAAAACTTTTCAACCATAGTTGTAGTGGAACGAGCAATTCATTAGAAGAGTCAAATAGACCATAAAGTCTATTATCTTCTCCACATTAAAAGTCCACCAACAATGTTTTATCCCTGTAACATTAATCAACAGTTCCTTTCCACAATTATATGAATAACTCATAATCATAATTATAATTCTAAATTCCTCTTCGCATCCAGGACGAAGATAATTTTCATCACATGTCTTTACCTGAAACATCAAAGATCATGATTATACCAAATCATAGTTCCTGTTCATAATCATACTAATAAATTCATCTTTGCACCACGGGCCAAAGATATTCATCAACAGTTCATCTTTGCACTACATGCCAAAGATATTCAACAACAAGTCATCTTTGCACTACATGCCAAAGATATTCAACAACGGGTCATCTTTACACTACGAACCAAATATATTCATCAATAATTGATCTTTGCACTACATGCCAAAGATATTCATATCTCAAAGAAATACATAATCATTTCAGAATTTATATAAACCATAATTATAACCATATATGTTGATCAATTCACCTTTGCACTTAAGCTAAAGATATTCAATTATAAATTCAATGGTCATGATCATACCAGTCAACAATTCAACTTTGCACTACTGGCCAAAGAGAACCTATAGTCACGATCATACCAATAATCTACCCATCTTTACACTCAAGTCAAAGAGAAATATCATCATTAGGGTTATAAGAATGTTATATATGATAATAAAAACAATATAATCACATATATATTTAATCTCAAGAGTAAGATTCATAAATCAATGATCTCATAACACCTTAATCAAAATGTTATAAATCACTTAATAATCTCATAATCTAATATTATTAATATTAACACAATATTTTAATCATTTCTTAAACTTATAAATAATTTTTTTTAATTGTTTACACTTTACTAATAAATGCATTTAATCATCTTAAAATGTCAAACTCATAAGATTTCATCACCAATAACCAAAACCCTCATCAAAAATCTGCATATACCTTATATAGGATTCTCAAGCCATAAAATCCTATTTTCCAATTTTCTTATTTCACATAACATATTTAATTCATTTACTCATAACTAAAACATTTTCATGAAAAATACGAAATCCGTTCCAAAAATATTTCTTTTCTGGGATTTAGCATAATATAGTCCCATATTGAACATGTATATTTCTCAGAATTTTTAAAATTTATTTACTATTTTTCACATGGCCAAAACCACCGAATATTCAGACATTTATCATAAATTGTACTTTTCTCCAAAAATTCCAATATTTACAGAGTATACTGATATTATATAGATGTACTCCCAATAAATATTTCATCAATTTTCGAGTTAATCACAAGGAGTTATAAACGGTTACTTTTAAAATAGTCTTTTCTCATAAAATCCATAACTCTTAATCTATATATCCAAAAATCGTCATTTTTGGACACAATCAACAAAACTCATCAAATTATCATTTCAAATTTTTCCAGAATTTTTGAAGGTTTAGAAAAATTTCGAAATTGAAAAACATAATAACCCTTACATACTAACGACAATATCCCTTACTATCCCTTACCTCAAAAGGGCAGTACTTCTGACTTGAATAACGCTGAACGAACTTGCACCGTATAGCAATACTCAAGATATCAAAATACTCAAAAGAATACACTCGATAATATAGAGAGAGAAGTAGAGAAAACTTCAGTTTCTGGTGTGATTTTCAATTCTAACCTAAGCACCCTATTTATAGGAAAATGCTTAGAACACTAAAGCAGAAAATTTAATAAAATATTAATATATAAATAAAATTTTCTATGCCAACCTTAGACTTCTGAATTCAGCAACTTAGCATGTGATTAATGAGGCTCACAACATATAAAAAAATGTTTTAATTAAAAAAAAATATTTAAAACTTCAAAATTAATTATTCCGGAACTTCAATAATTCATAATAAATAGTTCTTTTATCACAAAATTCGAATCTCGAGACTTTTTATAGAAAATTCAATTCTCTACAACTTTACAGAAGAAATGTTTTCCAAATAACAAACAAAAATTGACCGAAATCCATATACGGACAATTTTACAGGCTATAATCAAATTTCAGTCAAGAAATGGGGTCCACCGACACACAAAACATGCGTTAATCATTTAATACAACAAAAATACTCTTCCTCCTCATATACTCATATATCCCACATTCATTGTAAAAATATCATCATTATTATATTTTAATAATATAATAAAATATTATTTTATCGGAAAAGATAAAATATAAATTTTTAACAATTGTCACTTTAAAAATTTTCTCCATCTATATCCACATAAAATGAATATTTTCCTTATCATATAAATTAATAATTAATTATTCACAAATAATATTACGAGAATCACAATAATGACAACGGTAGTTCGAGGAAAGAGGGGCTTTCAATAAGGATTTTCTCATCTGGCGCAATTAATTAGGTGACCAAACCTCTCCTTAGATGGAACTTTCTAGACATTGTCAATAATGTTATTTAATAATATTATTCAGATAATATGAATTATTGCTTCGATAATAGAAAATAATGTGTAGTGACAATTATTAAAACAACAATAATATAAAATATCAACGCAGCAATTATTGAATCAATAAAATACTGAACAGTAATTATAAGAAAAATTGAATACTTTTATTTCATAAAATTCGGGGTCTTACATATAGTATATATATATTTACATATATATTGACTAACAATATCGAGTTATGCCTCGATTGAGCCTAAACTTCGGTCTAGATCGTTTATTTGATTTAATATATATATATATATATATATACACATTTATATATATTAACTGTGTGTCGAACTTTGTTCGATGAGCCTGAACTTCACCGGAGGCGTTTATAAGCTTTTATATATATATATATATATATATATATATATATATATATATATATATATATATATATATATATTATATATATGAATTGTGGTGGGACTACATTCGATGAGCCTTGGATTTTACATCCGTCGTTTACTAAACACGTATATATATATATATTTATATATATGAACTGTGGTGGGACTACATTCGATGAGCACAGATTTTAAATCCATGCATTGCATTTACTCTGCTTTTTATATATATATATATATATATATATATATATATAATTATGAACTGTTGTTGAACTCTGTTTGATGAGCCTGAATTTTACATCCGGTGCATTTATTGCTTTTGCGAATATATATATTTTCGTCCTGCTTGGAGTTTCCTTCGTGGCAGTTGATCTCTTTTACAACTTTATTTACATTTTGTCCCTTTGGAGTTCCTTCGTGGCGGTTGGCCATATTCTGACTTTATTTACATTTTGTCCCCGCTTGAGTTTCCTCAAGTGGCGGTTGATAGCTTTTTAACAACTTTATTTACATTTTCTGATCCCCCATGGAGGTGCTTCTTGGTTGGTGATCATGTCTGTATATATATATATATATATTTAACGTTTTTATATATATACCGCTTATCGCTTTCATATATAAATTGCATGATTCGTATGCCTAGGAATCATGTGATAATGATTCATCCCATTGAATCTAGATTCGGTTCCGTGATGGATATTTTCGGTATAAGCATTTCAAATTTATAGCGACTTTGTAAATTATTCCGCATGGTATCGAATTTCCTCGGATGGTTTCCATACCCACGAGGAAGTCGGCATTATTTTATACATTATTTTCGCATGCGGATGCCTCGCGATACATCAAATAAAATCAATCAATAGAACACTAAATAAAAATGGAGTGTAAAAGGTCTCAATTACAATTGAGCATCGAGATTTGAAAAACCTCTTTATAAAATATCTTTGCCATATCTTGCTTAAAATTGAATTTTACATAAATTCATACCACCGTATATATATAAGTGCTTGACGAGGCCTCACACTACTTCCAAATAACAAAACACATTGACCCACACACACACATTCGAGATAATAGTTTCTTGAAAAAAGCGGTCATTGTAGTAATACGGATGTCGGGGGTGCCTAACACCTTCCCTCCACATAATCAAGTACCCAGACCCTAATGAATCTACATTTCACCAGGCATTTGTTTAGCGAAGGTGTCACATCACTAGGTCAATGTGCAAACCTTTTCTCGGTTGTGTTGGTACAACCACTTAAAAACCAATGGCGACTCTTAACGGTCCATAAATCGACATTATACATATCGGACCTTTTTCACTTGTTTTTTCAAACAAATCTCACCTAAAATGAGAACACCAAAGAACAAGTAACGGAAAGGGACATCTAAAAATCCCAACGTAGGCAACCATGTCATATGGCCCGGTCGCAATAAAACAAAAACAACAAAAACATTTCTACCCTTACAAAAACAAAAACAACCAAAAACATTCCTACACCATTTCTGCCATACACAGCGTTGAACCTCTTACATCAGGTTCGAACTACGCAGAACTGATCTCCTCTTCAATAGGAGTACGTAAGAAGCCATTCATGGTGCGGTCTCACCCCCTACCAAAACACAAACCCTTGTCAGTTGGTACTGGAATCATCCTTCAATCCACTACATTTCATTTGGCTTCAGACCAAAGGGATGGAATTACCTAAACTCCTCCTAAGTAGGAGATTCGGCGACCATCTAAGCTGCGATCATACCTTGAAGAGCAACACCAATCCATAAGAGATGGAATTAACTAGGCTTCTCCTAAATAGAAGTACTGGCTACCATCTGTGGTGCGGTCAATCTAAGAGAGGAAAGCCACACTCCTCTCCACATTTCCATCCAGAAACCAGTCCCAAGACACCAAAGATGGTAGGGATATATACAAATCGATGATCCATTCTGAACTATCCAGAGATAACTCAATGTCAATCCACCCAGGAGGAATTCAGAATACATCAAGATCAATAGCCCTGAAGCAGCAGGCAAAATATCAAGCAAGCAGTAAAGCATATTTAAAAGGGAAGTGATCCAAAAATATATTTCCCTGCCATATATATAATGCTGTTTGATATACACAATGTATGTTGTACATGACAAAATGGCTAAGCTAGTCTGTGTAGGTAAATACAAGCTCATCTACAAGTCAGGATATATGCGAGCTAACAATCCCAATATAGCATCCCTCTTAGAAGAAGGAGGCGAAGCTGTGGTCTCCTGTACGAGAATATCCACACGACCCAACAGATCTGCAGCCATCTGCATGGTGACCATATGATCATCAATATATGCGCTCATCTCTGCAATCATGCCAGTGGTAAGGGATCTCACGATAGTACTATCTATGACGGCTACATCCCGGACAGATATAGCACTATCCCGCTAAACTATCACTGCGTCTCTGGCTGATCTGGCCTCATCCCGCTCAACAACAGCAACATCTCTGCGATCTAATGACTCGTCTCTCTCTAACAGAGCTGCGTCTCTCCCATCAAGGGCAGTCAACATCATAGATCGAGCCTGATCTCTCTCAAAGGTCATCAGATGAAGACTCTGCTCTATGTCTTCGTCTTAGAGTCTTTGAATCATGATCTTGGTACTAGGAGAATTCGGAAGAAATGCTGGCAACCCAGCAGCGGGCTCCTCCTCGATGTAGGTATCGATGTCCTCCATGGGCTCTACATCGTTTGACTCGTTATCCGGTACTGCAGATACTGCTGCAGCCAAAAAAATCTCTATCTCTATCCATGCGGAATACTCTGCAGAACAACCTAAATGACTGATAGAAAAAGAAGCTATCTCGCACTGATCCCAACAAGCATACACCGGATCGGTCCTCTGTCACGAGAGATATCGAGAAGTGACAACGACCTATCGCCCCATCGAAAGGATGAAAATCACGGGCGCTTTCGAGCTGCGACATCACGGCGATGGGTGATAAGTAGTCACGCCCTCAAGCCGACCCAGAGGAGGAAGTCCATGCTCGGAGCGTGAGTAATGAAGCTATATGGTGAGCAAAGCCCAGAAGCACGACAATATCTTTGAATGGATCTCGATATCCGCCAAAATGCGGACCAAGGCAGGCGTCTATACACCCCGACATTTGAAAAGGAGTATGTCATGGCTACATCATGGGTGAACCAATACCCATGCCGTCTAAGGGCACCAACCGGTCTCAACTGTGAGATAAACCACACATACAGCATGACCGAGCTCCCAGTGAACACTCATGTAGGATAAGTGCAACAATAGGATGCTAACCGCAGGGTCTCTACTACAATCATAGGTACAATGGTACGACCCTCTCTAAGAGTTCTCACAGCCATGATGACACCAATGTCTATCTCATCCATGTATCGTGGCATATAGACATATGATAGTACGCACAGCAACAGTACATCAACTCTGGCCAAACGCCAGTGGTCCTCCGGTGCGGTGAAATACCCAGAATGTCGTGAATAGCTATCCTCCGAGCCAAATCTATCGTACAAAAAATGCTGGGATATCACGCGGCTAGATGTCAACTCGACCTGCACTACTCTGCGCCGTAATCCTGTGAGAGTCATGAATCGTTTACTCATGTCTCCCAAAGCCAGATGCACGCAAGGTCTGTCTAAAGGCAACATCATCAAGCATGCATACTCCTCCAAAGTAGGAGTCAACTCATGGGTACCAAATCGGAATACCTGCCTATCCGGTAGCCAATGCTCTAGCATCCCATCTACAAACCCTACAGGAACCTGAAACATCAATAAAGTCATGGTATGCTGCAGCAACTGATCTACAGTCACCCTGTTTGGTGGTGACATGTTATCATACCACGATCGCATACCCAATACCACCACTGATGGTGGGGTATGATCTATACGGCTAACTATTGAAGAAGACATCTGTACGGGCCATGTCATACGACCATCCATGGGTCAATGCTAAATATCTCAGGACATACATACATATGCATAACATGATACATGCATAACAGATAATGGATGGCAATATGATATAGGGAATGGAAAAAATGGTGCATACATTCCTAAGTATATCATCATCTAATACATCATTTCTGTCTGACTACAAATACTGAAAATGAAGGGTACAGTACCGGCCGTACTACTAACAGAGGCCTATCAAAAGATATAGCGAGAATGGGGAACAACCACCCAATATCTATCATAGGCCTATCAAAAGATATAACGAGAATACACATCAGAAGAAGACCATGGTGTCGATGTCCACATCATCAATCCTATCCACCTGATGTAACTCCTCATGAGTCACTAGATCTCTATCAACAGGGATGTTAGGCCTATAAAGAAGAGGATCTGCGCCGAGAAAACTAAATGGGTCGTCTGAGGGGCCAACACCTGAGCTGGAAGGAACAAATGACTCTGCCTCTGCTGGATCTCTGCCCAAATGCCGGATAAATATGTGCCTGGTCCAATTGTCGGGTCAAACTATCAATCTGGGTCATATGAGTCGAAGCTCGGACACAAGCTACCCAATCCATCATCATCAAGGATCCTGGAACCATATCCCACATAAACTATGTGGCGCGGGACTGGGCTCCAATAGTACGAGGGAACCACCAACGCTGGAACATCTCCTGAGTACGTGGACCCTCTAATAATGCAAAACCGTCAACCCCCAACAATGGGATATCAGTGACGGGTGACTGTGATACGGGCCAATGATGCCTGACAGGAGGCAAGATCGGTATACGGATCTCCCCTGTGGTGCTCTTAATAGCACGCTCTCCTAAATAGATCTCTCAGCCTCCATCTGTGAAGAGAAGAACTCTCCTGGTGGAAATCAAATACTCGACTCCAGTCAGGTGTCCATCCTCAAAGCCGATGGTCAAATGTTCCCCTGAATAGGGACCATGTAATGGTATTAGTTGTCAAGAACTCCATTTGCATCTGGCGGTGAGTGAATCCTCATTCACAGGGACCTCCTAAGCAAAATAGAATGGTGCCATCGTCGCCCTCGTGGATAGGTATCTAAACCTAACACACTCACAGACGCAAAACATGGGAGCCTCTCATAGGCCCAAAGCGCCAACACAATGACAAAACATCTGCGCTATCGATAAACACTCTTAACCTATAAATGAGAAAAGATAAGAGAAATACTCACCCAAAGAGAAATGGGTAAAATCTAGCCAAGCCTCTATTAAACCACAGCAGAGCGATACGCATGCCACGGAGGAAATAGGCAAAGGTATAGGAGCCCCAATCATACTCTCTAATACGGTCCATATCATGTGTGGCGCTGATCAAAGTAAAGGATACCGTAGAAGAGTTATCTGCTATGAAATAGCCTCGAATGATCATCAGGAACAATCACCATAGAACGCAATCCCTGATTCTGACATCATCAGGCATGGGCTCACTCAAAAGCCCACTCATAGCATCTACGCTCAAAGGACCTGAACGACAGTCCTGCCTTTGAACGCCTCCGCCGGAACTCCTAATAAGGATCTGATGGCAGTAGGGGTAATATTCGCCATGCAAGGCACTGGCTCCCCTCCAAACTCCATATGTGTGATAAATCGCTAATCCATAGGCGTCATCATCACCTCGCAATTCAGCAGATGGAGTGACTGAGTCTGATGAAACCATCGCTCAGACAATGCCCTGAGGTAACCCCGTGGACAACGATGGGGAAGGATGGAGAAGAATGGCCCGAATCCCCACTCATGCACTACCGCTCTATAGTCAGGATGAAGTGCCTGATACATGGAGTGAATACTGAAACAGTTCCCTCGAGGCTATGTAAAACCAGGAACCTGCATGAAATGCAGATCAACATCAAAACCCTTTAATCCTCATCAATAATAAAGAAGGAAGATAAAAGTCTAACGCCATACCTCGTTAGCATGCAAGTACATCGATGGATATCTGCTCAAATCACCCGGCAACTCTGGGTTTACCATCTGAATACTCGGAAACTCCCTACGAGGGACATGTGCAGCAGGAGCGGGATCCTCAATCGAAATATCCGCCTCCTCGTCCTCAACGTCTGGCACAACTACCCAGATAGGACGAATCACGGCCTCCACCAACCGATGAGGCTGTCTGACAGAACGAGGACGAGGCACTTCGGAAGCCCTCCGCCGTATGCCAGAAGTGGTCCTGTGAGAACTGCTCAGCTGATTCCGGATCCATGATAGTTGGACAACAAGTCTCCAAATCACCTCAGAAAGGGTGTGGTATTTCCTTACCTAGAGCTTTCCAAAATGCATTTATGACTATATGCATGCATGCATTTACTTTAACATACAATGGAGTTAAAATGCATGACTACCCAATGCCTACATTTGATTTTTTTTTTCCATAGTCCCCTTTGAAAATAGGACTATCCACATGCACATAGGCATGTTTAGGTGGCCATTCATTAGCACACCTGACCCAAAGTCATATACATAATATATGCATTAAAAATCAAAATCATCATGCATAAGGTCAACCTCAATACTAGGAGTACTTTGCCTTGCTACCTTTTTCTCATTGGACCTCAAATAGGACAAAAAATAGCAGAAAAAAGGTGCCAATTTGACTGTCTCAAAAGTCAAATTTTTTTACACCATTATGTTCAGCATGGTTTAATACTAACATTTACTATGTTGAATATTATTATCAAGTCATTTGTGCATACATAATCACTACTATGTGTTTAGATGCATTTCATGCGATAACTCACAATCAAACAGATAAAAACTGGAAAAACACATGCATATGTTACCGGGATAGTATAGAACACTTGTACGGTGACAGAATTTGTAGAAAGTAGCCCGAACTCAGCAGATCTGAAAGAAGCTCACGGATTTTCCTTTGCGCGACAAGTTGAAAGTGACTTGTGAGACCAACCTGCTAGAATTTATCATCCGCGATTGGCCACAAGCCCACCTGTGGCTGCAGCAGGTGCACCTGTGGCACCCCTATATAGGTCCCACCCCTCCAGCTCGGTCCAATTCGAGTTGCAAAGGAGTTCTTGCAGATTAGAAAGGTCAAATCAAGAATAAAGACGCCACGGGATTGAGCAAAATAGCATACAATACTGGTCTTCTCAGATGAGACTTTGAATCGGTACATCACTCATTGGTAGTCACCTGAACACAAGGTATACCCTGCCGATGATCTCAGTTGTCACAAATAACATACGACATTACCTTATACAGGTCCGATGCCGCCAACTCTAGGTCGTTACCCTACGTGAGTCCCCGATGGGGGTTACTACGTGAGTCCCCGACGGGGGTTACAACGTGAGTCCTCGACGGGGGTTACAACGCGATTAAACCTATCAGAGCTCTAGAGCTATTCGAGGTTTTCACACCCGACTGCTCGTATTCCCCAGCATATCCCCGGCGGGGGTCACAACGCAATGTTCCGCTGATCTACACGACAACAGATGTCAAGCAACCTTGACAATCTAACCACAGAGTTTCAGTCGTTGATTCACACATCGACGATGGTCAGACATCCCTAACAACATTTGATGTTGGCAGTAAATCCAACCAGATCTTGACATACTCTGGCGATACTAACCAGAAAAAGTCAATGTTATCAAAGAGGATAGATGATGGAATATGTTATACACATCCTCAAACAGATCAAGCTTTATCCCCACAGATCTCTTACACATAAGAGGTACATCTTCAGGATCAAGTCGTTATCAAGGACATAGGAATTTTGTGATAACTCCAACATCAACATCCTAACATATTCGGATTACACATCAAATCTGGTCGTCATTGCCTATCCCCAATGGAAGCAACAAAAAGGAGCCAGCAATCATCCCCAGCGTGTTGGGCTACAACCCCGTACACAGGCATCATACATTTGCACCATGTTGCTATCCATAGTACAATGTTCGTCTTGTTGCATTTCAAGTGTCTAGGATTCTTTATCCTACCCAATGCATCGCCATGTATGAGTATGATAAAGAGGGGCATCTGCAGACACTCAAAATTTTATGTACTACTGTCACTAACATTGTTGAAGGACATATTTGTCTCTTAAGAGAGAACCCTGAAAGACAATCCAAATCCATACCAGATACTATCGAAAGTTCAGCATCAACCCCGGATCGCAATCTAGGAGTAACAATTCCAACCTCGGATTCCACAGTTGAAACATATTTTTATTTGGGAGAGGACACTGTGGAGAAAGGTGTCCCGTTTGTCCACAATTATAACATTTGTTATTATTACTAAAGCTATTATTGTTATTTCCCATCTTTTTCCCTGGGTTGTTGGAAAAAGTAGTATCCCATTTCCGTTTGTTATTAAACCCACCTGAACTAGGTTTAGTCATAAGTTTCCCTTTCTCATTTTGACTCTTCTTTTCCTGATGAAATTTAATTAGACTTTCATTTTCCCTTTCAGTCTATAGAAGCTTTCTCGAGTATTTCTAAAAATGTCTTTATTTGAAGTACCGGCAATTTACTTCGTATCTGAGGTTTCAAACCTTCTTGATACCTCTGGGTCTTTCTAAGTTCAGTATTAACTTGGTGAGGAACAAACCTGGACAGTTCGTTAAACTTGGTCGTATACTGAGATACAGTCAAGTCTTCTTATTTCAGTTCTAGGAATTTTACTTCCATACGATCTTTCAAGGATTGGGAAAAATAGTTTTATAAGAAGAATTCTTTGAATCTATCCCAAGGTACAATTTCAGTTTCTACCCGACCCTTAGTTGGTTCCCACCAGTAATTAGCTTCACCTTTCAAGAAAAAGGTTACAAAAGTCATCTTTTGATTATTATTAACACTTGTTATTAGGAAAAATTTCTCTATTTTTGTAATCTAAGTCTGTGCATCAACATGTTTAGATGTAACTTTGAACTCGGGTGGACCAACTAATTTGAAATCTATAAAGGAAGTGTTTTAGGTTGTGGATCTATTCATGGCTCCTACCAAAAGTTCTACTAAATTTTGGGTAGGATTCTCATCATTATCTATCTCACGTTTGGGTCTTCTGGTTGGTGGCATGATTCTATATAAAACAATAACAAAATTCACATAAGACTTTGAATAATACAAACATATCATTTATTTATATATCACAAGAGTCGTACAAAACAAATTAGTATACACATACAACTAGTTCACACATATTACTGGCTATATTACAAACTTCAAATGCTCTTTTATTCATACTAATATAGAGCATTTAGACTCATATACTACCCTCTAAAACTCATTAACATCATCAAAGGAATCTTGGATCATGTGGCATACCACAGTTCGATATATTAAATAAGCAGTTTTCTTCTCCTCCACCAGATATCGAACTACTCGGCGCTGTAAATCATTGAAAGTATCTCGAATACCCAGAGATGTTTTGAGAATTCTTGACTGAATTTCTTTCCTGCCTCTTTGTGCATGGTGCAATTGTACTTTTAGTCGGTTATTAGTTCCCCTCTCATGTTATATCATTCCCTCAGCTATGTCTGCTCTAAACTTCATTTTATTATTCTCATATTCTGTTGTTTTCATTACTGATGCCATTGCTTCATCATGTTCATCAATTCTCATTAATTGTCCTGCTATTTGATCTTCCTCTTCCTCAACATCTAGTAGTTGTTGGTCATGAAGCAATTCTTCATCCTCTGCATCACTAGCTATAAATGACTCAATTATTGGTGGATTGTTTACTATCACCATTTCTTCAGCACTGGAGTTGGCCATCTATAAAAATAAAAACTCCATTAATACTGATATACAAATTTACACATACATAATATTTTTTTAATGTTATTTTTATGTGTACTTAAAAATTTTTACGGACTCGAAGACTATATACTAAGATTTTTCTTCCTTATATCTATAGCCTTAATGACTCGACGATAAAATCAGAACGCCCTATATCTTTTACTCCACTCAGATCCGATATGGTGCTTACAATGAGTCAATATATATAACACATTTAAATCTACACACCCATGGTATCTGATTATATGCTTATATCTAATTGAATGACTATATAATTTGTAACCAGATATAATTCCCATAGATCCAAGATTCGCGGTATCCCATAACAATTGACAATTCTCTAGAGAACTATTACTGTGTTTGGATACCCTCACTTGGATGTATGAACAATATCTGTGAATAGTATGTATCTATCCGAAATTCAAAGTATCAGTAATAACATGAACATTCCATATTACCAATACCCTCACCCAGATGTATAGGCTGTATTATTCGAATTACACTATCATACCGATAGTACGTATCTATCTGAAATCCAGAGTATCAACAACAACATGATCAATCCATGTTATCAATACCCTCACTCAGATAAATAGTTCCCAAGGATCTCAAACTAGATTGAAGATTCTAAATTACATCTATATATGTTAGAAAACACGGTTACGGAAGTAAAAGATGTTATATATTATAAATATTAAGATTCGATTACATGATTCTCATAAAGAGTTTCTTATTAAAGAGTATTCAACTAGACCAGAATATAAACTAATCTAAGAAGGGACGCTTCCCTTTATCTACTCCAGATGTTCCAAGGTTACCATCTAATACTGCAAAGGGAATAATTTGCAAGGGTGAGCTATGATATGCTCAATAGGTTTTATATTTATAACAATATATGATTTGAAGAAGTATAACAATTCAAAATTTAACTGATAGTTGTTACCATTTCTGGAATTTCTTTTTCAACCATTTCTGGACTTTTTATTTATGTCAGTCACACAGACTTAGAAATTTTATTTTAGATATGAGATAGGGGATCAACCTACTCAAATATCCTAGGAGTATGCATCTCATCCTACCAGTGCTCAAATGCACCCAAATTAATGTCAATTTATTATTGATCAAACAACGATCACTTATGGGATACCCAACTTCAGTATAGGATGTCTTACCAAAGCAATTTGATTTGACACAATAATTTATACTCAATAAAAATATCATGTGAATAAACAATTCATTTCTTAGTTATGCTGAAGATATAGTAATAACAGTACAATAAGTGGTAATTCAAGTTTAGGTTTGGTATAACATATCCAAAGCAATTCAAGATAGAAATATGTATTTAGTACTTGGGTTTAGTAAATTTGCAAAAGTAATTAGGGTATAGGAAACTTGTCTGAGCGTAGATCAGTCAAGCAATGTTATTCGATTAGTTAATAAACACCTAAGATGTTCATTCATTTAAATCTAACACATTAGTATTGATAACAATACTCAAATACAAAATTTACATATGTTCGGGTTAAGTTTGATATGGTTTCAGTGTTCAAAGACTTTATCGAATATTAAATAAGTTGATAAATTGACTAAATTCTATTTATAAGCTTTATTATATTTTTAGATAATTTAAATATCCTTTATAATAATTTCTAGAAACTTATAATAATTTTTTTAAGTATTTATTTATCCCTTAAATGCTTTTTAATTCATTTATTTCCTTTTCTAAATAATTAATAATTACTTAGAATATTATAAAACTTTGTTTACTATTTATAAATAAATTATAATCATTTATTATGATTTTAAATCATTAATATTATTTTTCAATAATTATTTATTATTTATAAGTAATTATTCTCATTAATTTATTATTAACTTAATTATTAATAATATCCAAATAAAAATATTATTTATTGAATTTACGTAAAAATATTATAAGTTAATTATAATAACTTAATATAATTTTTAAAACTGTTTTTATATTTATTTATTAATTATTTCTAATTTTTATTAATTGTTTTCTAAAAAAAACATTTTATGTCTGTCGCTAAAGCGCTATAGTGACATGAAGTGTCGCTGTAGGTGTTCTTGTGCTTCTGGGTTTCCAGTCGCTCATGGCCAAGAGACCACATTGACTAAGATCTATCTTGTTACTGTTAATGATTTTGGGTTTGGATAAGTATGGACCTTATAATACTCATACAGTAGTACAATATCAGATAAATTTCGTGTTATAGCCTACATATAACAAGAAGTTTTAGAGGCTCAAAGTCTCTGTCAGAGCTGTTCATGAGTTTCTGGGTAACCCAAAACAGTGGTCATGGTCGGTCAACGGTTTTGTAGCTTCTATATCTTTGAATCTGTGTGATGGATTTGTGTTGTGTTTGTTGTAATAGGTAGTCTATATGTCAAGGTACATATATCGAACACTGGTTTGGACAAACTATATTTCTAAGGTCTCGATCTAAGTTAGTCAAAGTACAGCCAACGATTGTTTTTCATGTTCATCAATTTTCTAGGTAACCCAGAAAACTTGGTCAAGCTCGGTCAACGACTTTTGACCATTAATTCCAGTAATCCCATGAACTGTTTAAGCAATTTAAAGTCATACATATGTAGTATGTATATCAAGGTACTAATTCAATACAAAAAGTTATTAAAACAACAAACATATAGCGATTAAAAGGCTAGTCAAAGTTGCCGGCACAACCTGTTCTTGAGTTTTCTGGGTAACCCAAAAAACAGAACTTCGTGATCGGTCAACCACCTTTGACCACCTATAACTTGCAATATACAGTTCCAATGAACCTGATTTCTTTTCCAGATTAAAGACCTCATGTTAAACTACAAATAACATACGAATAATAGACATAATCAAAAACATACATGGATCTACAAGCTCTGACATTCGACTATCAGGCTTGATTTTCCAAAATTTCCAGATTACTAAAAACACTAATTTGAGGCATGAAGATGTTTTGAAAACATGTTCTATCAACCTAATATACTTTTTAACATACTAATACATAATTCTAAACATCTAAACAACAAATTGAACAAAGCATCAAAGATCTAGCTATAAATTTGGGTTTGCACCTTTCTTGCTTGATTTTGAATTTCTGGCTACTGAATTTGTTGTTTCTATCACCAAGGCTTATAGAGGTATGATATATCAGTGTTTAGGCTTAGAAAATTCGTAGGTTTGAACTGGAATTGGGCTGCTATTTAAAGAATTGCTAGGTTAGGGTTTTTGTGTCATTTTCACCTTTTTGCCTCCACAAATATTTGATCCTATGACTCTTCTGGTGCTTTAGAGTTACAAGCATGTCATGTGCAGCCTAGGAACTTGCATTGTTGACTCCTAACGTACTTGTAAGCTAGTTAGGTTAGATTAGCAGCTTAATTATTCCATAATCTTCCGTAATCTTGATTAGGGTTTTGTTTTAATTTTTAGGGTTGTTTAATGAAGTTTAGTAATCACGATTAGGCATTTGGATAACCACATTAGGGTTTAGTCTAGCTAAATAGGGTTAATGTTTACAAATTGGAATTAGGGTTTGTAATCTAAGGTTAGGGTTTATAATCTAGGGTTCCTAACCTAGATTTTCTACTAATCCTAACAAGCACGACATAGCGTTTTGTCAGTGTAAGCACGACAAAATAACTTGTCAAAATAAATATACCGAAAAGTTTATTTTCGAAAGAAAATTTTTAAGCACGAGGTGTCAAGCGCCTAAATTTTTGGATAAAATTTTATTTTACCTATTTTGTTAAACAGAGTATATATTAACACATAACACTTGCAGAATGGAGAAATTTTATTAATATATCTGAATTTACATATTCGATTCTTATTAGGGTTTTGGGTTGTTACACTTTCTGCCTCTGATAATAACACTAGTAATTGTTCAGAAGAAAGTACGGAAGAAGTAACTGTCTGTACATATAATTGTGCTAACAATTGTTGTACAAAAAGAGAAAATGTTCTTAACAAAGATGAAGAAGAACAATATTTGTTAGTTGATCTAATTAGTAAAATCAATGACCCTCAGCTAAAAACACAATATATGAAACAATTAAAAGATTTATTAACCAAAGATAAAGTTAATAAACTTTCTAAAGGTAAAGAAAAGCCAATATTTAGTCTTAATAAAACTCTAGATAGATTTAAAACACCTATCAAAGAAATTACCTTACTAGAGTTAAATATGGAAGTCAATAAATTAAAAAAGAAAATTTCTAACCTCAAACTAGAAATTCCTAAATTACGTGAAGATAGCCTTAATTTACAAAATAAAGATAAGGACAAGGCTAATCAAGTCAATGATTCTATTGATGAAGAACCATCTAAGAAAGAACCAGAGTCTTCAAACAGTAAAGATGAGTTAAAGGTTATAGAATTAAAAGGAAATGTCATTCAAAGATTAAAAGACATTACAATATAGAAGTGGTATATTTCTATCACCCTAGTTATTAATAAAACTTTTACTCGTAAGCTTCTTGCCCTTTTTAATACATGTACAGATCTATATTGTATTTAGGAAGGTCTCATTCCTACCAAGTTTTATTTAAAAACTAGTGAAAGATTAAACTCAGCAAACGGTAGTCAAATGGGGATAAAATATAATTTACCAAATGTTCATATTTGTCAAGATAAAATGTTTTTTAAAACATCTTTTGTTTTAATCCGCAATATGACAGATAAAATTATTTTGGGATTACCATTTATATATTTATTGTACCCTTTCACTACTATTACCGAAGGATTAAGCAGTAATCAGTTAGGTCAAAAGGTAACTTTCAATTTTGTTTTTCAACCTAAAGAAAGAGATTTAAAATCCATTTAGGGGAACTCTATTACTAAAAAGGTGAATATATTAAATAGTAAAACCTATAACTTATGATTCTTAAAAGAAGAGATTAGATATAAACAAGTTGAAAACAGTTAACTGAAAAAAGAGTTCAAGATAAAATTTAAGATTTAAAGAATTATATGGATCATAATCTTTGTTCGGATTTCCCTAATTCATTTTGGCATAGAAAGAAACATGTTGTAAGGTTACCTTATGCTAAGGAATTTAAAGAACATCTTATTCCTACAAAGGCTAGACCTATACAAATGAATCACGAACAAATGGAACTATGTAAAAAGGAAATAAATTAATTACTCAGTAAAAACCTAATACAACATAATAAATCCCCTTGGTCTTTGTAAGACCCCGAATTTTATGAAATGAAAGTATTCAATTTTCTTATAATTATTATTTTATTTCGTAAATGGTTAAATTGATAAAGGTTAAAGTTAAGGGTGACATTTGAAATTTTACAAAGTAAGCAAGTTGATATAAAATATTCATTGTGTCGGAGAATATTCGATTGCTCGGGGAATATTCATTTTAACAGGGAATATTCGTACGATGACATAATCATTGGTGGACCCCACAACGGAAGTATTGTCGCAGCTAGAAAACCATAAAATTATCTTTTTATAAAAATAATGGTAAAAGTTTTACCGTTAAACTGTTGAACTACTCGGTGTTAAACGTATAGTAATACGTGTGGTTGCATAGTTACACACGGTATTGATTAATGATGCTTACATGAGAAGTCACTCAGTTATGCTCAATTATTGCTACAGTAATTGCTGCATAATATCTCTCATATTATTGATTCAATTATTGTCACAGTATCATCTGCATAATATTTTATATTATTAAATCAATAATTGAGACGACAAAGTTATTGATATTATTATTTGCAATATTGACGATTTCTAGAAAGTTCTGTCGAGGAGAGGTTTGGTCACCTAATTGCGCGCCAATAGGGAAAAATTGTAACACCCCAAAAATAGGTCCAATCCACCCAACCCATTCTGAGTCGCCAAATACATGGTACAGAAAACAACTACAACTTTATTACTACAATTGTCGTGCAAAATACAACAACACATATGTTGTGAGCTTTCATACAAATATATACCAACTGTGACCCATGTCCCAATCGTGGACCGCACCTCATAGTGATACCTTACATAAATGTACAGTCAATAACTGTTTTAGAAATTAAAATCTTTGGGCAGTGCTCAAGGAAACCTTCGTACATGGGAGGCCATGCGTCTAGGTTATGAAAGATATCATATGCCCACAGAATTATCCTTTATTGACCCAATAAACCCCAATGAAAAACGAAAAGAGTACTATCATATTCTTTCCAATGGTGAGTCTTCTCTTGACATATAATTATCTCCACCGTCTCTAATTGAGAATTATACTTCAACCAAACTCCAAGATCATATAGGTAGTACTTGCAGATATACTCAGTAAGTGGATGTGCACAACCATGTCTTATGATAACACGAGGTTGTATGTCATTAGACATCTTGTATGAACATTGGGTTCGCGTCACCCTATTTGATTCACCAAATATAACTACTAAATGATGTATAGAATACAACACACTTTTCTATACTATTTAGGGAGAACCTCTACAGCTAGATACCACCGTTCTATTCTCCTGTTACCCCTGCTCAACCCAGCTATACTCTTATTACCTGAAAGGAATTGTTAAGCAAAAGGGTGAGCACAAATAGCCCAGTAAAGAATATCATGACTAAAGATAATTAAATTCTCAATAGCCTTCTTTAATAATAAATCAAAGATTTAAAACATATGGTAGATGATAAAACTTTTCAACCATAGTTGCAGCGGAACGAGCAATCCATTAGAAGAGTCAAATAGACCATAAGATCTATTATCTTCTCCATGGTAAAAGTCCACCAACAATGTTTTAACCCTGTAACATCAATCAACAGTTCCTGTCCACAATCATGTGAATAACTAATAATCATAATTGTTGTTCTAAATTCCTTTTCGCACTCAAGACGAAGATAATTTTCATCACTGTCTTTACTTGAAACATCAAAGTTTATGGTTATACCAATTCACAGTTCCTGTTCATAATAATACTAATAAATTCAACTTTTCACTACGGGCCAAAGATATTCAACAACAGGTCATCTTTGCACTACAGGCCAAAGATATTCAACAACAAGTCATCTTTGCACTACCGGCCAAAGACATTCAACAACAGGTCATCTTTGCACTACATGCCAAATATATTAATATCTCAAAGAAATATATAATCATTTCAGAATTTATATAAACCATAATTATAACCATGTTGATCAATTCATCTTTGCACTTAAGCTAAAAATATTCAATTGCAAATTCAATGGTCATGATCATACCAGTCAACAATTCATCTTTTCACTACTGGCCAAAGAAAACCCATACTCACGATCATACAAATAATTTACCCATCTTTACACTCAAGTCAAAGAGAAATTTCTTCACCAGGATTATAAAAATGTTATATATAATAATAAAAACAATATGATCAAAACATGGATTTAATTTCAAGAGTAAGATTCATAAATCAACGATAATTTGGTCAAAAAAAGAAACCAATTTTGTCGTGAATAGTACCCATAAATAGTAACTCGTGAATAGTAACTCATGAATAGTAACTCGTGAATAGTAACTTATGAATAGTACTTTGTATTCGTACATAGTACAAAATACGTAAAAAATGTCATATACATGAATAGTGTCGTATACGTAAATAGTGCCGTATACGTGAATAGTGTCGTATACATGAATAGTAACCCCGACACAAAAATGTAGAACTTCCACAATAAAATCCATACCAATATTTCGGTATAATGATATTGAAAGAATAATATCATTACGAAAAAAAACAACCCTTACAATCCCTTAAAATCCCGTACCTCAAAAAGACAGTACTTCTGACTGGAATACTGGATATAGTGCTGAAGGAACTTGCACCGTATAACAACACTCAAAATATCAAAATACTCACAAGAATACGCTCGATAATATAGAGAAAGAAGAGAAAACTTTAGTTTATGGTGTGATTTTCAATTCTAACCTAAACATCCTATTTATAGAAAAAGCTTAGAACACCAAAGCAGAAAATTTAATATAATATTAATATATTATATATAAATTCCTATGCACACATTCTAAGATCTGAATTCAGCCATGCATGACAATAAATAAGCCCACCAAACATATCACAAATGTTTTTCTTTTAAAACAAATTTAAAACTTTCAAAAAATAATTATTTCGGAACTTCAAAAATTCAATAATTCATAATAAATTGCCCTTTTATCAGAAAAATTCGAACCTCATGTCCTTCCATAGGAAATTCAATTCTCTACAACTTTGAAAGTTTAAGTTTTTCCAAATTCCAAAAAGAAATTGACCGAAATCCACATACGAACGATTTTACAAGCTATAATCAAATTTCAGTCAAGAAATGGGGTCCACAAACATGAAAAACATGTTTAAAATATTTTTAGTAACAAAAACACTCTTCCTCCTCATTTACTCATATATCCCACATTCATTATAGAAATATTACCATTTATATAATATAATAATACATTATTTTATCAGAAATGATAAAATATCAATTTTCAACAATTGTCACTTTTCTAAAAATTCCTCCATTTATATCCACATAAATAAATATTTTTCTTATCATATAAATCAATAATTAATTATTCACAAATAATATTACCGAATCACAATAATGATCACCGGGCCTTTCCCAAGAAAGAGGGGGCTTTCCAATAAGGATTTCTCTTTAATGGTGCGCAATTAGGTGACCAAACCTCTCCTTAGACAGAACTTTCTAGACATTGCCAATAATGTTATCTAATATTATTATTAAAATAATATGAATCATTGATCTGATAATGGGAAATACAGTAGAGTGACAATTATTAAAACAACAATAACATAAAATATCAACGTAGCAGTTATTGAATCAATAAAATAAAATATTGAACAGTAATTACTGTAACAATTATTAAGTAGTGCCTTCTTACGTAAGAATCAATAATTGTGCAATCACTGTGTACTCTTAACACCAGCGACATTACTTTACTTTAACCATCGAGTATTCCAACAAAGTGTTAGCAGTAAATAACTTCTGACGTTATTTATAAACAACTTATACTTGTCGTTTTCTTCATCCAATCGCTTTCCGTTATGGGGCCCATAAAAGGTTACGCCATCGTACGAATATTCCCCGACAGGAAGAATATTCCACGATCAAACGAATATTCCCCGACAACAATGAGTATTTTATAACCACTTGCTTATTTAAAATATTTACATATATCACCTTTAACTTTAAACTTTTATCAATTTAACCATTTACTGAATAATAATTATAAGAAAATTGAATACTTTTATTTCATAAAATTCAGGGTCTTACAAAAATCCTTATCGGAAAGCCCCCTTTTTCCTGGGAATGATCTGGTTGTTAAATAATGTGAGTTATAATATTAATGATGAATAAGTTCGTGTTGATTACAGATAAAATTGCTATTTCCATTGTGTTGGAATTATTATTGTTAGTGGAAATCGACATCTATTACGATAATAATTGATGTCTGGAGGTTATATTGACCAATCAGGTAATTAATTGGATAAATGAGCAATCAATTGTTATTAATTCACATGCTTATAACTATTTGTTCACATGTGTGTACTATTGATTCACATGCATGTACTATTAGGGGAGGTGGTGCAACATTGATAATACTTGCATGACTAAATTAAAAATAAAGAAAAAGATGAAGGTATTATACTGTAATATTTCGAGCTCCAAAATGTGCAATTATCGAAACTATGTTTTCCTATAAATAGAAGCTCATTCTTCTTTCACATTCTTCTTTCATTCTCAACAATTCACTAAGACTCACAAAAGCAGTTATAGAGAGAGAAGCTATAGAGAGAGAAACTATAGAGAGAAAGAAGAAAATTAGTCTTCTACTTCACTATTCCAGTATCAAGTCTTCATCCAAGGTAAGGGGTATTATTTATTTCATATTCTGAAGAGATATTATTTTTTTCGTATTCGTATGAATATTATTTTCGTTCAATATTCATTGTCTTCGTTTAATATTCGTAAGGAATGTTATTTTTGTTCAATATTCGTAAGGGATATTAATTTTGTTCAGTATTCGTAAAAAGTAATATTTTCTTCCATACTTTGTAGAATGTAAATAATATTATTTCATCTCGTATTCCTCCTTATACCCTCATTTTGTTAAAGTATTGCTTCTATACTCCGTGAAATTAGTAGAATATCCTAGAAATTTGCGCTTCATCTAGTATCATTTCACAAGGATATTTTTGCACATTCTTGTTAAATTTTAAGCTTTTCATACCGGAGTACTGTCCATGAGTACTATTCATTTATACGGTACTATTCATAAAGTACTATTTACAAGGTACTATTCATGGGTACTATTCATAAAATACTATTCACGAGTACTATTCATAAAGTACTATTCATGGGGTACTATTCCCGAAGTACTATTCACGAGATACTATTCATCCGGAGTACTATTCATGACAAAAAAGTGATTTCTTTTCGGTCCAAATCCTTTTTGATACAATATTATTCTTGAATTTTACTCCACAAAGCAGTATCATGTTGACAATTTGGACATTATTGAATTCTAGATAAATTAAATTATAAATCTTTAAAAATTTATCCTTTGCTTTCTTTTAATTGAATTTTATATCATTGTCATCATCCTCATGCTTATATTGTGATAAAAGTCATCTATGGCTTACGTACACAAATGTACTATTAATTGGTATGATTATGACCAGGGATTATTCTGTATAATCAAGGCCGTAATTTTACAAATGATGTGGTAAAAGTCCTCATTGGCCCGTAGTGCATTGATGGATAGTTGTTGAAATGATCATGACCATTGATGATTACATGAATATCATTGGCCATAGTGCAGGGATGATTCAAAGATGTGGTTTATTTATTAAGCTGAGTCTCAGCGATAAAGTTGATGAAAATTTTTTAAATCATAGAAGATAGTAGATATCATGCTCTACTTGACTCTTCTAATGGATTGCTTGTTCCGCTGCAGTTAAACTTGATGTTTATTGTATTTTATCAGTTTAACACTATTGAAGGCTAACGATAATTTATTCTACATTATCTTAGTCATAATATTTCTTACCGTGCTAGTTGAGCTCACCATTTTTCTTTAATTGTTCTCTTCAGGAAATGAGAACATAGTCGGGACTAGTCGGGGAATAGAGTGACGATCCGAGATGGTGGCTATAGTAGTCCTCACTATTTTATAAAATAGTGTGATAATAATTGTAATGAGGACTTCATTTGAGTTTGAAGACTGTCTATGAGACAATATTCGTGTAAAAACTCTAAGCTACGTTTTGTCGTAATGTATAAGAAAAGTTTGTATTTGATTTATGTACCATGTATTTGGCGACTCAAGATGGGTGATGTATACCTATTTGGGGGGGGGGGTCACATTTGGTATCAAAGCTTAGGGATATGATCCTTGGCTGAGATATGAGACTAGAACTAGGAGGGGAGAGACGTGGAATTCATTCGCTTGTATGACCTACCTAAGTTTATTTGCTATTTAATTGATCGGTCAGAGTATAGGGATAATATGTGACATGTCAATTATCCCTTGTTTTGTGGCAGTGTTTGAAAATGGCAGCTAAAAATGTTAGCAATGGAGTGAATGAGACCATGGAGACACCTCTAATCACCAACTAGGATAATGTGATGTTAGGCGAAGAAGGAATTAGAGATATCCATCTGGTGAGTGAATAATTAATAGTTGCACCTGAGCTAGTCGCAGAGGTAGAAGCTGAGAGTGAGGAAGAAGAGAAACCTGAGGAGAATTTATTATAAGAACCTTATGATCAAAATGTAGAATTGCAAAATCATATTTATGAGTTAGAAGAACAAGCTGAAGAACGGCAGGCGGTCGTGGAGAAAAGGGATGCAACAATTCAAAATTGTGTTACCCGATGTGCGATGCTTGAACAGAAGCACTCTTTGGCAGAGTATAAGATATTAGAGCTAGAATCTGAGAATTCTATGATCAAAATTCTGATGAAAGAAGAAACAATTGAACGAATGAAAATGGAGGATGCATGGGTAAAAGCCGCACGACGCGCTGATATTGTAGAAAAAGACGTCCGATCCAATAATGCCAAAGTAGATGAAACTCTGGGGATCCTACACTCTTAAAATCTTTGAAGGTTGTTACTGGGACAGCTTGGGGAACAGGTGGTACGGGTTCGTTTCTTCCCCTCAGCGTTTCTCCCAATGAATCTATAAGTCTTTGTATCGGATCTACTGGTACTCTCTCATCATTAATTGACTCTTCTGGGACAGTTATTCTACGTCTGGGCGACATTTTTGCATCACAAAATTTTTCTTCTTATTATCTAATTATCATATTTAGACATTTCTCAAATGAAAAGAACTAAAAGTTTATAACACATTTCTAAAATAAGATCATTTATATTCATATGCCAAATGGTTACAATACATGTTTTTTTCTAGCATACTACTATAAATGATAACACAAATCCCCTAATATCACAAAAGACGAGGACAACACTAGATACCGCTCTAACATTTTTCAAAAGTTGGGGTTACCATCATCTCACATCTTACACAAAGACTGAGATTACGATAACATCTTAACAACACATAAATAAAAATACTACACTACTGAGCTTTTCCCTCTAGACTTAATCTAACATCCCACGCTCCACGACGTTCTGATATTCTTTCTGCGTAATGTGCACCACCATATCCCGACTTATGGTATGTCGGGTCTGTCCTTGCTCAGCTGGGTAGTGAATTATCCCATCAATCAACCTCTCCATGGCCGTGCGTAGAGCATAGCCCATCTTGTTCATCTTCCTTCTTTTGCACCGTACCTCATCCTCTAGATCACCCAACCTGTCATTGGCTTCCTCCCACTTCTCCTCGAAGTGAATCCTATCCATAACCTCCATCTCTAACTGAGTTCAGAGAGCCTCTTTCTCCGACCTTTCACTCAAAACCTTCTGCTCCATTTCTTCCAGCTTCCCTGCTAGTTAAAAGTTCCTTACTACCGATCGGTGAAATAAGGTCCCCATCTGAATTCCTGCTTGCTTACGGTGAGAAATTTCCACCTTCATCTCCTGCATCACTAACTGCCTCTCAAGAGTCTCAGTCTCTAGCTCCTCGACTCTACATCCTAATTCCAAAATCTATTCTTCGTACTTTCCCAACATCTGATCCTCGAAAGTAGACTCGTCAAAGTCCTCCATAGGCTAGGGCTCTTCCTCTATATGCTCCTATTCCAGATCAAACTCCTCAGGTAGAGGCTCCATCTCCTCCTCCTCATCATCGTCATCAATAGGGGCCACTACTGATATGGGTTCTGCTATCAATGGTGCCTCATATACCACGTGGATATCACACGGCTCCTACTACTCAGCTAGGTCCTCCCATGTCAGTCATCCTACAATCACCAACATAAGAGAAGACAAACAACAACTCCATCAGAATGTGAAATAAACATAAGTTCATCGTATTAGAATGAAGTTACATTTCATAACACACTAAGTCTCTCAAGGAAAACTCTACATGAGTTTTATCCCCCTTCTAACTTCTAAGTTTTCCAAAGTTATAATCTAAGGACTCTCGTTCCTAAGGTTTATAACTATAGCTTTGATACCAACCTGTGATTCCCCCAAATTGAACCGCCACTTGGTCACTCGAATTCGGTTCGTCACGTACTCAAAGTATTTCCATAATAACTAAAATCACACATTCACAACGAAAGATCTAATTTAGAATAATATACAATGATTTATTATAATTATTTTCCCCAAGTCTCGAAACCTACTGTGCTTAATAGATTACATAATAATATCGAATAAAGACTTATTACATAATCCTACTTAAGCTTAAACATTGTCTAAAAATAGTCTTAATACAATATAATAGACTTAAACATAAAGGAACAAGCTAGTCAGTAGCCTTGCCCTTTACCTTGTCTTTCCCAGAGACACCTCTCTGTTTCACCTTAACCGAAAGGTTTTAAATAAGCAAGAATGAGCACAAATTTCCCAGCAAGTAATATTCAACAAGGGTAAAGAGTTTTATAACACGAGTATGAAATATCGAAGTATCATCTCTAAGATAGTTCAGAGTTTCAGAATAATATCAGGAACAATGAATATCAACAATTCTTGGAATAAGAACGATAATTTAATATAAATCAATAGATATATATATATATATATATATATATATATATATATATATATATATATATGAATTCAAAGACTATCAATGTATCCGACTGGATAAACAATTTATACTGAGAAGTCACTAAGGACTATTAAACATCTACTAGAATTACCAATATTAAAATGATAACCCAAAAATTAAGTACTCTAGATGATCAATCTACAATACTTCATGTTATGCATAACACCATAGTAATAAACCATTCATGTGTTGGGGTTTCCAACAACATACACTCCCCTTACCATAAGGGTTGTTCAACTCAAACTTTCAAGATTTTACGCATTCAATCAATTGGTTTGGACAGTTTTATAAACATGCATATAGTCTAGCCGAATCAAATGGCATAGACACTTTCACAATATTCAAAAACCATACTAAGTTCAACATGAATAATAGTTTTATCAAGAGTTTAACATACTAGCTCAATTGAACGAATAAGTAGGATAACTTGCATTCAATGAGATAAGCTTACGATATTTGTTGAATAAAGTAATGCAAGAATTAGAATACTTGCACAATGTAAAGGATAATTCAAATACTTGCCTCAAGCGTGGATTATCCTCGTTAAGAAATCAATACTTTTGAATCCTATTTATAGTGTATTACAAGTATATGATGCCCATTAGTTAAACGTATTGGATAAGCAATCCTGATATATAGATCAAGTGTACACACATGACTCAATCATGAAATCTTATAAGTATGTTATTACGTAGCTCGAAACTACCGTTTAGACATTATTTTAAAACACTTGTCAATTCAAGCTAAGATAGGTGTTAATATGCAAGGCTACCCCTGTCAGTGTGTCATGAACAGAAATAAATATAATGAAGTTATACAAGTATGCTACATACTTCAGAAATCAAAGAAGTCACTTTCCAAGTATGCAGAATGGCGCGGACGCGCCTGATTTTTACTAAGGAGACGTGCAGCCGCGCGACTCCCAGTTTAAACCAGGGCTGAGCAATCACTTACTTGGCCCAGCTTTCCCATCCTTACATACATAACATATATTAATATGTTAAGGGTCCCTTCTCATCTTTCAAGTTTAATCTAGGTCCCGTCTTGCATAATATGGTTCCAAGTTGGACATCTTAACAAATTAAGGCCATTCAAGGTTATGAAACCACAAAGTTTGACATGCTTGATTCTTAAACATAAAAGGTAGTCATATAATTCATTTTAGATATGCTTGCGAGTATTCATATCACATATGTGTAATTAATATCGTTTTGTTTTGAAATATGCTTTGTTTATGCTTTACCTGAATTATAATACTTAAGCGTGATGATATATATTTATTATACATGAGTGAGTCTAAGAGTATTATCCAACATGTTCACAATTATCAGATTTCAACCATCAAGGTAGTATACTAACATTCACGTTTAAAGTTTATATTTTAATTTAGTAAAGCTTACTAATAAGTCTAGCATGATCACGTTTCATTATGAAATCCATATACTTAAGTTAGTATATCCGACATGCATTTCAAAACCATACTAACATGCTTGCAAGATCAGAATACACATTACCCCAAGTTCAAGATTTCTAGTTTTCCAAATCTTAACGTTTTCTTGAAAACTCAACTCAAATCAAGCTAACATAGTGTACTATGTTCAAAATAATATTTAACCACATGCTAGGGTTATTTATATGCATAACCTAACTATCATAGCATGCTCAGAACAATACAGAAACATTAAAGCGGTATTCTAAAAACACCACTTGTGATGAGGCGGTATTAAGATATTATAGAATATGCGCTGCGCCCACTTCGAGCATAATAAAAAATTATGGCTCTGCTTTTGCAGAGCCTTGTCACATTCACTGTTAAACTTGCAACTAGACAACAGCCAAGCTCGTAGATATGCGTATAAGTTCAGATAACACCATGGCATGCTAATCCATACCAATTAACAGAGAATTTAATAATTACTAGAATTTGATAAACTTCAAGGTTAAGAACATAAACAGAAATTATACCTCCTTGAAGCTTGAATTAAACTCTCTCACTACTCTGATTATACCTCTACAAAGCCCAGCAACTCACACTCTCAGTTCACACTTAACAGACAATTTTAAGTAACCGAGAATGGAGAAGGATAGGGTGTCATTTATAGTGAATTGAGTGCCCAGTTCATGATATTACACCATAGTTTGATCCAACGGAAGTTGAGAGGAAATGTGGGATAAAGAGAAGTTGGCCAATTGCCCAAACTCGTAGCCATCATCACCATGGATTATAGCCTTTTGGTTTTGCTGGAATTTATGCAAGGAAGGAGTAGGCCACTGTGCATCACTGTTTAGGACTCTTAATATTGGACACGAATTTTAAATCTCAGCAACTATGTTTATAATGCTTACTTTGTTCCCAAAATATAATTTTAATGTGTTAATGCTACTACCAAATGGAGAGTAAGAGATTATTTATGTACCCACATCATATAATTAATGTACATTAGTCTAGTCTAATTTTTATTTATAATATGTATTGACTCCATTTAATTACCCACTAGTAATTAATATCCCCGTAAAACTTTATTATTCCAGTTATACTCACTTATTGGAATAGTTATAAATTCTTTGACAGAGTACATCTTTTAATGTTTCCACACATACTTAATGTCACATAAATGTAACGCCCAAGAAAAATAGGATTTTTGAGAATTAAATTTTTATTTGATTATGTGGATTAACTGAATATAATTGATTATTTATGGGAGTAAGCTATTTGGAGGTCGTTCTATGACCTAGACATATCGGAACGTTGTAGTATTTTGGCTACGTGGTAGAATTAAAGTGTTTGAATTTCCAAGACGAAAATAAAAGCTTTCTGAGAAAATTTCCAAAAAATACTATTCACGGATTTCTGCTCGGGAATTATTTTTGAACTTCCGAGAAATACGTAACGATAGAATATCGAGGTGAGATGGAATATTCAATAATGTTTCAGTTATGGAAAACACATTTTTTCACCTGCGGACTTAAAACCTAACGTTTGGGGAAAGTGACTTCCGAGAAGGAATTTAAATGCGTATAATAAATTAAGCGATGATCGTATTATACGTAGGTATTGTAAGAGGTAATGGATACGAGTATGATACGAGTTATTTTGAGAGTATGTATGAATGATGGTATGTCGTATATGTTGAATTAGTATTCGAGTTAGAATACGATAATAATACATATAGAATATGTCCTAAAGCTTTAAGCCATTTGTGAATAGACTTGTCGATTATGTGGGATATATAAGTCCAATATGATTTGATATGAAAGACTGATAAGAATTAAGGTACAAGCCAAATGTTTGTTCATGTAAAGCCCAAAACAAATTAATGCAAGCCCACAAGAATAAGCTAACTAATTAAACCTAAAGCTCAAAGCAAGGATGATCCATGGGGAAACCCCTGAGCACATGGATGACCCAAAGTGGTGGCCAAGTAAAGTATTTGGTGGCTAAGCAAAGGATAAGCTATGTGATTAACAAGCAAACTTAAAGGCCGAGTAAGTGTGGTGAGCAAACAAAGTGCTTAAGTGATGAGAAAGTAGACTTAAGGGTTAAACAAAGGATAAGTTAAGTAAACTTAATGGTTAAGGAATGTGATGAGCAAGCAAAGGATAAGAGTTGTGTTAAACAAGTTAACTTAATGGCTAAGTGTTGTGATAGCCAAGTAAATAAGGTTATGAGCAAGTAACTTAATGCTTATGTAATAAATAGTAAGGAGGTGATTAAGGAGGTGGGTTGGATTAATGACCCTTTTGCCCTAACTTTGAGATTTCTATAAATAGGAATCTTGCTAGCTCATTTGTTAGTTGTTAGAATTTCCACCAATAACTTATACCTTATTGGCTTGAGAGAATAAACTAGAAAAGCTAGAAAGCTAGTCTTTCATATTTCAAGAAGCAAGAAGAAGACCAAAGATTCAACAAGTGATATTCAAGGGTAAGCAATCTTTAACCATGATTCTCTTTCTCTTCCATTGTTAGAGAAGTGGGTAGTGGTAGAACTTATATGCTAAGGAATGATAAGAATGATAAATCAATGGACTTAAGCCGTGTAAGTCATGAATAAGTAATTCAAACCTAAATAAGTTATGAACTCATGAGGAACCTATATGAACTTCTCATATGTTTTCCTTAATAAGATGGTATGATAATAAGAAGCAAGGATGGTGGTTAAAAGATTAAGATCATGATAAGTCATGTGAAATGGAATCGTAGTAGTTTTACTTTTATAAGTTATAAACTCAAAAAGAACAATCAAGAACTTATCATATATATAAGTTAATAAAATGAGTAGGTTAAGATGTTAGTATGATGGAATGAATACATTTGAAATGAAGAACTCATCTTAAGTAACAAAGTTTTGCCGGAATTTACACGATTGGACGATAATTGTCGAATTCGTAAAATTCTCAGAATGGAAGTCGAATTTTGATATTGAGCTTGGAAACATTGGTTTTCAATGGAGACAAGTCTTATTTGGCATTATAGAGTTGAGGAATCGAAAATGACCGAATTTCGACTTAGAACAAAGAAATGAGCGTTGAACGTTCACGAACGTTTATCGTTTTCGTTAAAAATGGACTAATAGGTGAATTTTTAGTTAACGAAGTCAAATAGATAAAATTCTTGCATGAACACATAAAGTATGTAATTTGTGAACCGTAAGCTCTTGAATGAGCAAATTCGGACTTATAATGAAGAAGTTAGGAGTCCGAGAATCTCACAAAATGAAAAATTTGTCAAATTTGTCTGATGCACAGAGTCCGCACAGTAAGCAAGAACTCAAGCGAGAATATCCCCGTACGCAGTCACGAGATGGATTATAATACCCTTTTAATTGGCACTACAACGCGGCTATTTGTAAAGGAGATGGCGCCGCAGTGCCGTGACCGAGTTCTAGAAACAAGAAGGCCACGCCGCAGCGCCAACACTAGGAAAAAGATAAAGAATAAAAGTTTTGAATGTAAAGTAAAGGAGAAGCATATGAAGAGAGAATTAATTTCTTAATTAATGTATTGTAACCTCATTAAGGATGTTATAAACCTTAAGTGTAACACTAAAGGTTAAATATAAGCAATTGAACATGAACGATATACAATAAGTGTATTAAACCAATGACGATCGAGTTTCGATTAATAATAAAGTTAGTAAGCCGTGATGGAAGATGATTAACCCGAAACGAGTTGTATTAATGAAATAATTTTAATTAAGTTATAGAAAGGGAAGAAGTTGGTAAGAATGACGGCAAGCCGGAACCAATAATAACAAATCTAATACCTAATTAGATTGAGAAGAAGGGTAAGATTCTTAAGGAACTATGTATGTTCATTCATGACCTAATGTGGTATGTTATGTGGTTCTGTGTTGTAGAGACCATAAAGACTCAAAGGAAATGTAATTTTACTATAGCAGACGCTGAAGGCAAGTTTTTCTTAAACACTTGTCTAACCTTCGTGTTAGCCAAGTTCTTTGTGATTCATGTTATGAGATGCGTGAATTATTTTACGAAAGGGTCGATGCCAGTTTTAACTCGGCTAGACTATTCTTGAAAGATTGATTGATTTCTTTACAAGTCTTTTCATATAGAATTGATAACACTATCATACGCCATTATTTGGTACGAATTCAAGGTAAGACTGAATATGATTAAACAAATGTATTTTCATCGAGTATTCGATGGGCAAGTGAGGTTGCCACAAATTAAACATACATAAGTTTAATGAATGTAGTGTTGATCAACATAGAGTACTATAGGCTGATCACCTAGAAGTGCTCATAAGCTATGCTGGACTTACGAACTTAGTGACGGGTTTTCATTTTCAAAGACAAAATGAAACACTCATGGTCTTGGACAAGAATTGACGTTTTACTGAATATTGTCATTATAAAATATTTTGAAGAAAAATAAATGCTATTTTGAATTATTGATAGTACTTCGTAACTATTATTCAGTTATTGAAGATATACGATTCTTATGTTTCAAGCATGTTGTTTAAAAGAAATTATTGTACTTGCTGAGCTTGTTATGCTCACTTTTACTTGAACCATATGAATGTAGCTTAGACCGAACGGACCGAAGGATCTGGCAAGGATAAAGGGAAGGCTAAGGCGAACTTGTAGCTTACCTATGTAATAGTATAGGTTTGTAATGATAATATTTGATATTGTGACAAGAAAAAATGTAACGTTTATAAAGAACATGGGGAATGGTTGTATTGTTTTGGATTATATATAAGGCATATTCGTTCTTTTGAAGCATTTCAATTGAATGTTTGTGTGAACTGTAGCACCGTGTAGACCATATGTCGGGTTGGAAGAGACCCAGATTTGGGGGCGTCACAGGTTGGTATCAAAGCATTAGGTTATAAAACTTAAGGGGGAAGAACCTTAGGCTTATAACCTCGTTAGGGAAGGATAAGTCCGAAGGAAGTAAACTCGAGCTTTACTTAAGTCCAATGAGTCAATAAGGTATTGAGGAAACTCAGTATCAAAAGATTTAAAAGATGGAAAGTAACCCTAAATAAATAAAATGTGAATTATGTTTATACTATTATGTGTTATGTACTAATCAACATGTTATGTGTTATTGTAGGATGTCGATTGATAGCTTGATGTATAGAGATATACACGCGGTGAACGAAGAGCTTATGAACAAAGTAGAGCATGTACCCAGGCCAGTGGCGGAGGTACCATTACTGATTCTAGAGGAGTCAGAGACAGATGAGTACTTTTCTGAGAAAGACTACTCTGAGGGTGTGACAACCCGAGAATTTAGACGATTAATAAAATCTTAAATGATTAAATTAAAGGTTAAACTTTAAAACCTATAGTGGAAATAGATGATTTATTTAAATTTTTTAAGAAAAATCAATACGGTTTAATAATTGAAAGAGATTATGTAATAATATATATGTCAAGCCATTTAAAGAAGGCCTATTAAATGTAGTAAATCGTATTAAGAGGTTTAATATACATTAACTTAAATGTCTAGTCTAATACATGAGTATATAAATCACTTTATAATTTATGAAGGATATGTATATATATGTAATATGGTAAATATATTAAATTATATTTGCTATATGTAAAGAAATTGACACTTAATAATATGTAATGTGAGAAAATAAATTTATTAATATTTTTTCTATATGTGATGTGTGCATGTTTGGTGTATCTTGTAATTGGGAGTTAATGAATATATATATATATATATATATATATATATATGTTAGGAACAATTTGCATAATAAAGCAAAAAAAGAGGGAGTTAAGAATATAATATTTATATATACTTTACCCAAGAGTATTAGAATAAATTTTTATATGAAATTAATTTAATAAAGAAAAGATATTATATTTATCGTAATATCTCAAGGAAAGTATATATAAATTCTTAATTGAATTTATGTTAATAAGGTAAGGATATTATATTATCTTGGTATGTAAATAATTGTATTTGCATAAGAAATTATGTGTAGAATATTTATTTTGTAATTATAAAATAAATATGTAATTTAAATGTTATGTTTTATATAATTTATGTATCAAAGATGTGTTATATAAATTATATGATTTCATGAGGTTATGATAAAAATTAAGACATTAGATCATAGTAATTTACATGACCCAAACAATTTCTTTAAAGCCCAAAATATTAAGTTCGAACCTAATTTAAATCCAATTTGGTGAAAGTCAAAATTGGTCAAAGTGCTAGTTTATTATTTGTGTAAGTATGCATGTGGGATAAATAAAAAAGGAGAGTAAAGGGAGGGGGAATGCACTGGCTATTTGAGGGAGTAATAACCATGTGGGGTAAAAAAATAAAAAAAATAAATCCAAGTTTACTCTCACACTCCAAGCCAAGTGTCACCCCAAAGTTCTAGCCCCATTATTTTGTTAAGAGGTGCAAGCAAGCTAAAAGATTAGAGAAAGAGAGAGGAGCCGGGTGGAAGAAGGGAATACTAACACATGCTAAATAGAATTTGTTTGCCACCTTGCATATCAAATCAAATCTCTTAAGATAGAGAGAGAAAGAAAAGATATTGGAAAGATAAAGAATAGATATGTAAGAGATTAAGAGAGAGAGAGAGAGAGAGAGAGAAGATGAGAGAAGCAAAATAGAAAGAGAAGAAAGTGAGTGGGTCGGCAGGGAGGAAGAGGGAAAAGAAAGTTGGTCCTTATGCCACCACACTTCATCTCTTATTTTGGGAAGAAGAAATATAGTCAAAGATCAAAGGTATAAATCCTAACCAAGTTTATGTATATTATTTTGGTTGTATTGAATCAAATCTTAAGTTATGATCTTGAACTCTAAATATCATAGATCTACATGTTTTAGAGTGTGTTATGTGTAGATCTAGCCATTTTGGATGTTAACAAGTTTGATTAAAGAAGAAAAGTGAAAATAGTTTTTAAAACTAAGAAAAACTAGTGGACTGCTACCCCTAAAATGAAAATTCGGGGTTAGTTAGGATGTTCAAAAAATTCTGGTCTTTTGGTATGTTACAGTGCATTGAATAAGCTTTCCATAGACCCCAGAACGGACTAAATCCGACTTCGGAGGAAAGAGTTATGACATTTTAAAGTAGCCAAGTCAAAACTGGAAAACTCATTTCGGTTCAGTCCACTTGAACGGAATTTCTGGACTAATATGTTCGAAATCAGAGAAAACGTCAGTAGGAAAGAGTTGTAGTCCCGGAAGTTAGCTTCGCGTGGGCTCAAAATTCGCTCAAAAATGTTTTAAAACGGAAAAGAGGGTAAATATGGGAAAGAGATGAAAACTATTGCGAGTGGACATTTTTGGGACCTGTTTTAGGCTGCCTAAGAGGTTCGAATTTGCTGGGTGATATTTTTTTAAAATACTTTGGTATGACATGTATAACATATCCAAAATTCAGATTAATCGGAGTTACTAGTAAGGCGTGAGAAAATCGCGAAGTGGCTACCTTAAGATGCGCAGAATAGCAGAAAGAAGAAGGCGAGCGCCACGCACGCCTGGGTCAGGCCGATCGCTACTTGACGCCTTTTTCACATTATTGTTTTGATGAGCTTATGTAATCCTTTTTCGTGGTGTGAAATTTTTCTAAAATACTATGACATGAGGTCTATAACATGCTCAAAATTTCACTATTATATGACTTATGATTTGAGAATTAAAAATGAGCGAACATGCATGTCAAAACTAAAATTTGAGCGAAGCATGACGGCGTCAAGTAATGGAAAGCGACTTTGACGCTCGACGTTAGAATCACGCCCAAGCAAAATAATAAGTCATAATAAATCTATTAAAGTCCTACGAGACGAGATTTGAATATAAGTGATATTTTATGCCGAGAAACTTTCTTTCAGGTATAAATAAAGCAATAAAAATATGTAATAAATATAAATTATATACTTAAGAGAAATAAATCTATAGTTGCCTATAAATTTATTTTGTGGTTCAACGAAGAACGTGAAACCTTTGAAAATTTTTATTAATCATAAAAATAATATTTTGAGGTTTCTAGGGTTCTTAATGTGGTTTTGAAAGCAGAGAGAGATTTACGTAACGGAATATATATATATATATATATATATATATATATATATATATATATATATATATATATATTTAATATATAAAGCAAAAATACAAATATTTTTAAAACAAAAAATAAAGCAAAAGTGCTAGCGAGGATAAAATATTTGTATATGAGGCCATAGTCGGTGTTGACTTATGAATGGACAAAATAATATAAAAATTAATTAAATTAAAGAAATAATATAGTAAATTGAGTTTTACTATAAAAGCTATGCATAAAATTTATTTTAAACTCGAATTTTATGAGTAAATGTAAAAGATAATTACGAAATGGAATAAAATGATTTAATCTTCAAGATGTAAAATATTTACATCTTAAAATGTGTGAGACCTTTATAAGTTTATTAAAATATTATTAAATGATTAATAATATTAGATGATTAAAATATTATTAAGTGATTAATAATATTAGCAAATGATTAATAATATTATATGATGATTAAAATATTATTAAATGATTAATAATATTTGATAAGAATTAAAATATTATTATATGGTTAATAATATTGATAAATGATTAAAATATTATTAAATGATTAATAATATTTGTGAATGATTAATATTCTATTAAATGATTAATAATGTTAAGAAGTGATTAAATATTATTAAGAGATTAAAATATTATTAAATGATTAATAATATTAGACAAAAGTTTAAGATAGTGGTTAAGTGATAGTAATATTATTAAGGGATAATAATATTACTAATGAGTTAAAGAATTATTCAATGTTTGATTATGTGGCTAAATATTAGTTAATTTATTATTTGAGTAATAGTATTGTGATATAAAGTGCATTATGCTAATCGGAAGATCGATCTTATTAATTATAGGTCTTTCATAAGAGATTAAATTAGATTGCTTAGCAGTAATCAGTGGTATAGGCAAGTCTCCTAACTCAAACTCGAGTTATTATGTTTCAAGCATGCTAGTGGATTAATTATTGACAATTATTCCACATCTTTGATTATTGATTCGCACTTAGTGCATGTTGCATATGTTCATCAGGTATGAAAGGCTAATCACCTTCATTACCATAAGGTTCAGTTAAATTGTTCAGGGTCATTGTTGACCTTCAAACATTATTGATTCAGTCATGTAATTATTGAAACTTGATTCATGTTATTTCACAATTATTATATTGTTGAAAACGTGAAAGCGTATTCATTCTTTTCAATCATGATATATCTTCATTGTATTTAAAACTTGTTGGGCAAATTTTGTAGCTCACCCTTGCTATATCATGATAAAAAAATTCAGATTAAGATGAAAGCTCGAGTGAAGACAGAAGCAAAGACAAAGTGCAAGATTAAATTATGGTGCAGTTAGATCTATTAAATTTTCTGACAAAAATAACATTGTAAACCTTTTTAGATATTGAATGTATGTATTTAGTTAAGGTTGTAGACCTTGGGAATGAAATATAAAAGTTTAATGTATAAACAATTTATGTTTATATCTTCTCCAATAGTTATAGAAATGATGTACCAGATCTGAGGTAAAAAGTACCCAGATTTGAGGGTGTCACAGGTGGTATCAAAGCCGTAGGTTATAAACCTTAGGTAGGGGTACCTTAAGCTATAACCGCGGAGATGATGATAAGGAATATACTCAGATCGAGTTTAAGGGATAAGAGATGAATTTAAGGAATTCATCAGTAAAGTAAAGAGAAAGATAAATAAATAAGATTCAAAGAAGAATCTTGAAGAGATATAAAGATAAGAATCTGGAGTTACCTAACTCCAGTAATAAAAATGAAAAGTGAAAATAAATAGACTATTTCTATAAGATGGAAAGTGTAAATAAAATCATAATATAATATGATTAAAGAGAAGAATAAGAAGATCGTAGTATAAAACGATCGTGAGTACAAGGAGAAATGATTACAAAATAAGACCACGATGTGATCAGATTAAATAGTTAAATAACATATGATATGTTAAGTGATTGGAATGATATAGCTTGACGCTATAAAGAGAAGGTACTATGAAATGGTACGATGTAAACTCAGAAAAGAGTGTTAAATTTTAAGATGCGAATTAAGAAAATTCGTATTAAGAAAAGAGAAAGTAAGAATGGTGTGGGATTTCAATTGAGTACTCATGTCAAGAAAATGAAAGTTGTATGATTCCTCAGATGGGTGAATTTGTACTTGGTTTTAGAATCACTTAGCTTCCTGGTCGATATAGTGGTTAGGTTGACAAATTTTTTATATGGGCGAGGAATTGTCTGCTTAGCTTCCTATATTGATTAGTGGCCGAGTTTGGTTTGACAACCACTTAGTTTCTTACATTGATAATCATTGGAACCTGATGTCGCGCTATTTGCTATATGCATGTTGATAAGATGATTCTTTTCTCATGTGTATAACGAATATGTAGAGAATATAAGGTTAGTTGTGAGTTCTTAAAACTCATACTTATGTTAAGTTCATGACTCATAATCATATGGTATGTTTTGAACCCCTCAGCGAATGGACGCCTATGGTCTGACTAGGATAAGTTCCGAAACCCATATGATTGTGGAAAGTTCCTGAACTTATAATGTGTGGTAAGTTTGACGAATTGGATATAGTTATGTCTGAATGGAGAATTGAGGATGATAGAATAAATAGATTTATTAAGCAATGGATCATTAAAGAAATTAAAGTTGATGATGGAAGTATAAGTATTCCAAATCTTCTAGCTATGCTAGACTTCGAAGTTTTTGACATCAAGCTAAATTCGCACTGATGTGCCTTTAAAAATGAATTTTATTATCCTCAACACATGGTGACAAGTGTGTAGGCGTGGACTTCCGGCCACTAACATATCGTTACCTGTTGTGGTATGATGACACCAAATATGATTTTCAAAGGTTTTTAAAAAGTTTAAAGAAGAGTATATGCTAATTGATTCAGCTAGACGAAAATGATTTGAATTATCAAAATGTATTTTTTATATCATTAATGCATCATGCAACCTGGTGCAAAGATGATAAAAATGATGGAGTTATTAATGCAGAATTACTTAGTGTCGGATGTGATCTAAAGATCGTCAGCCTACTATAGTATGATGTAGTATAACAAAGTCACAGAATGACGGAATCCTCAAACAGACTGTAAATACAGTGCGTTATCATGACATCATAAAATGATTTTAAGAATTATAAAGGTAAATTATTGCTAACTGAATTTGGCCAGCAATGTTTCGATTGAAATTCGAATTATTGATATGCGTCTAAGCTATTTGATTCAACTAGACAAATATTTATGGAATTCAAAGTATTCTTTAAAAGCTTATGCCGAACCAAATTATTTTGGTACAGAATCTTATGATGAGTTTGAGGTGAACAACCCTGAAAATGGGGCTATACTAATTGGATAAAATATTCCAATCTAAGAACGCATATAGAAGTTTTGATTACTAAGGTACAATAGACTGATCATCTAAAGTACCCGCATCAGTAGTTTACCTTCTTTGTGATTGTAACCATATCAAATATAAAATATTTTCAGAGGTGGAGTACCTTACTTTTGTAATTGAAAGAGGTAGCAGGTAAAAATTCTCTAAACCTCAAAGTTCATAGTTTTTATGATCCCTCAAACAGATATGAATTTTTTTTAAACTCTTTAGAGTAATGTTGTTGTAAGACCCCAACTTTTTATAAATGAAATTGAATTTCCTCTGTTTATTATTTTGAAATAGTAAGGGTTGATTTGATTAATGTGGTTAGTTATGGGTAAAATTCATAAATATTTTAAAAAAGCAAGTGGTTATAAAATATTCATTATTGTCGGGGAATATTTGTTTGGTCGTCAAATATTCTTCCTGTCGGGGAATATTCGAACGACGGCGCAGCCTTTTATGGGCCCCATAACGGAAAACGATTGGATGAAAAAAACAACAAGTATGAGTTTTTATAAATAACGATGTAGTTGTTACCGTTAACACTGTTGGAATACCCGGTGGTTAAAACACAGTAATACGCGTTGTTGCACAGTAGTACGTGGTATTGCACCAATTATTGATTCTTACGTAAGAATGCACTACTCAATAATTGTTACAGTAATTACTGTTCAATATTTTATTTTATTGATTCAATAATTGCTACGTTAATATTTTATATTATTGTTGTTTTAATAATTTTCACTACACAGTATTCCCCATTATCAGATCAATTATTCATATTATTTTAATAATAATACTAGATAACATTATTGGCAATGTCTAGAAAGTTCTGTCTAAGGAGATGTTTGGTCACCTAATTGCGCGCCAGTAAGGAGAAATCCTTATTGAAAAGCCCCCTCTTTCCTTGGAACGGTTTGGTTGTCATTATTGTGATTCTGTAATAATATTTGTGAATAATTAATTATTGATTTATATGATAAGGAAAATATTTATTTATGTGGATATAAATGGAGGAATTTTTAGAAAAGTGATAATTGTTGAAAATTGATATTTTATCTTTTCTGATAAAATAATTTATTATTATATTATAATAATATAATAATGGTGATATTTTTACAATGAATGTGTGATATATGAGTACATGAGGAGGATGAGTATTTTTGTTACTAAAAATATTTAAAACATGTTTTTCATGTTTGTGGACCCCATTTCTTGACTGAAATTTGATTATAGCCTGTAAAATCGTCCGTATATGGATTTCGATCAATTTCTGTTTGAAATTTGGAAAAACTTAAACTTACAAAGTTGTAGATAATTGAATTTCCTATGGAAAGACATAAGATTCGAATTTTTTTGATAAAATGACTATTTATTATGAATTATTGAAGTTCCGAAATAATTGATTTTTGAGGTTTTAATTATTATTTTTAAGAAAAATGTTTTTATTATGTTGGTGGGCCCCACATGTGATATAAATGTGCTGAATTCAGTTGGTCTTAGGTGGGCGTGAAATTTTTTATTTATATTAATATTATATTAAATTTTCTACTTGGTGTTCTAAGCATTTTCCTATAAATAGGGTACTTAGGTTAGAATTGAAAATCACAATAGAAACTAAAGATTTCTCTCTATATTATCGAGCGTATTCTTGTGAGTATTTTGATACATTGAGTGTTGCTACACGGTGCAAGTTCCTTCAAAGACTATATCCAAAGATTCCAAATAAGTAAATGCATCTTTTGAGGTAAGGGATGTTATTTTCTTCGTAAATGATAGTATTTCTTCAATATCATTATGCCGAAATATTGATGTGAATATTATTGTAGAATTTCTACCTTTTTGTGTTGGGGTTACTATTCACGTATAAAACACTATTCACGAATATGAAACTATTCTCCGAAAAATGAAATTTTCTTCTTTTTATCCAAGGCGTCTATTATGGTTACTATCTTTGATTGTATCCATGTTTTGATCTTTATTTTGAATTCTACTTCATAATTGGTTATTATGGAAAATTTTTGAACTTGGATAAACTGAAGTATGAATCTCAAATAATTGTTCTTTTATCTCACTGGATTCGTTTTCTTTAAAATATTTTTTATCATCCTCACTCCTAAATGATGATATTACTAAATATCTTTGGCATGTAGTGCAAAGATAAATGATTTCCTGATGAATATCTTTGGCCCATAGTGCTAAGATGTACAGGTGTTGAGATGAACATGACCAACAGGTGATACAAATGAATATCTTTGGCCTGTAGTGCAAAGATGAATATTTGATTCAAGATGTATATTGATTGATGTTACAGGGATAAAATATTGATGATGGACTTTTAAATCTTAGAAGATAGTAGAATTCATTCTCTACGTGACTCTTCTAATGGATTGTTGTTTCCGCTGCAGTTATTGATCTAAAACTTGTTGTCTATTATATTCTATCAGATTTTTCCTTGTTGAAGACTAATGATAAATTGTTGTATATTATCTTAGTTATAATATTCTTTACTGGGCTAGTTGAGCTCACCCTTTTTCCTTTTTATTCCATTGTTCTTGTCAAGAAGCGAGAATGTAGCGGGAAGTAGTCGGGGTGTGGAATGATGGTTCTAGGAAGTGGTTTTAACAGTCCTCATTATTTTTGTAAAATAGTGTGATAATAATTTTAATGAGGACTCCTTTTGAGTTTGTATACTCTCTATTAGACAGTATTTGTATTTAAACTCACAGTATATATGTTGTCGTATTTTACACGACAATTGTATTAATGAAGTTGTATTCGTTTCTGTACCATGTATTTGGAAACTCAGAATGGGTGATGTATACCTATTTTGGGGGTGTCACAGTTGGTATCAGAGCTTAGGGATATGGTCTCTAGCGGAGATCGAGGAATAGAACTAGGAGGGGAGAGACGAGTAATCATTCGCTAGTGTGTCATACCTAAGCTTATTTTTTTGGTCGGTCATAATATAAGGATATTATGTGGCATATTAATTTCTTTAATTAACCCTTGTTTTATGGCAATATTTGAGAATGGCAGCTAAGAATATTAACAGTGGGGTGAATGAGACCGTAGAGACACCTTTAATCACCACCCAGGGGAACGTGCAACAGGAAGGCAATATTCCTCCTGTAAACAACACTACCGAACGAATGATGAATGATGGGATGTTTTGAAGCTTTTTGCAGTTCATGCAAAACCAGACGAGGGAGACTCGTGTACAAAATACGGGTGGAAATGATAGCAACGCGCGGCTTGTCACGGCCAAGCAGTTCAAAGAGTTGGGACCACCATAATTTATTGGAAAGCCGGATCCGATCAAGGCAGAGACGTGGGTTAAATAAATTACCAAGATATTCGATGTCTTGGGATGCACAGAGGAACAAAAGGTTCCATTCACCACCTTTATGTTCCGTGGCAAGGCAGACTACTGGTGGGAGTCTGTGAAACGTAACCAGCCTGCCGCACTCAGATGTCTTGGGAAACATTTTAGAAACTTTTCAACGACAAGTACTTTCCTGAAAGTATTCGCCATATGAAGGAGGTAGAGTTTATTATACTAGAACAAAACAACATGACGGTGTCCCAATACGAGGCGAAGTTCACAGAGTTATCCAGGTTTGCACCTCATTTGGTAGAGAATGAGGAACGAATGACGAGGATGTTTCTGAGAGGTTTAAAACTCGAGATTCGACAATATCTTATCTCTCATAAATTTTCTTTATATTCAGATGTTGTAAACAGGGCTCAATTATTAGAGCGAGATAATGAGTATTTTCAACCGACGGACCACAACCAAGGTCATACCGGTGGCAGCAGTCATCGAAGCAATGAAAACCAGCGGGGAGGAAAACATTCAGACAAAAGCGGTAACCACTCCGGTGGTAATCGTGACCATGATAATAGAAGAAGCGAGTCGGGAGGAGATTTCAAGAAGAGAAGATACAACAATGACAACGTGAAGATGTCAGCACCAACATCAACTATTTCTAAGGGAGGAGAACGACCACCGGTCGTATGCTATAAATGTGGAAAAGAGGGACACATCAGCCCAAACTGTCCGCAACAGTTCAAGGTATGTTATAGTTGTGGAAACGAAGGACATATCGCTCGAGATTGTACTATAGCGAAACCAAGTCCAGCGGGGATGGTGACTCAAAAGGCTGTCCCAGAAAAGTTAAAGTCAACGGTTTCTGGAAGAGCGTTTGTCGTGACTGGTTGAAATACGAGGAACCAAAATGAGGTGATCATGAGTAAGCTAATCATAAATTCTTGCAAAGTTTATACCTTATTAGATATCGGTTCTACCCATTCTTTTATCTCTTCTGCTTGTGCTCAACGTTTGAACTTGACTTCGGAGAAATTAGACCTTGACTTATCTGTTGAGACTCAGATTAGAGAAACTTTCGTTACATCCACATTTATAAATCTTGTTTGATTCAAGTTGGAACCATCACATTACCTTCCGATCTTATTTCGTTGAAAATACTTGCATTTGATGTGATTTTAGGGATTGATTGGCTAACCACTCATCATGCTAAAATTGATTATTTTCGTAAGGTTGTTAGTTTTCATATTCCTAACCAACCTGTTATGCGAATCCAAACAACCAAACCACTAAAGTCAATCACTGTCATATCAAGCCATAAAGCTATTCGTTTATTGAAAAATGGATGTCAAGCTTTCTTAGCCCATGTCACGGACTTGAACAAAAACACGTCAGATGTGAATAATATTTCTATTGTTAGTGAATTTCCTGACATATTTCCTAAAGAACTTCGAATTCTACCCCGTAATGTGAAGTTGAATTCTTTATTGACCTTGAACCTGGTACAAAGCCCATTTCTAAAACCCCATATCAAATGGCTCCTATTGAACTTAAGGAGTTAAAGGTCCAATTATAGGAGTTGTTGGACATCAGTTTCATTCGTCCTAGTACATCTCCTTGGGGTGCTCCTGTTTTATTTGTAAAGAAAAAAGACGGGAGTATGCGACTTTGTATTGACTATCGAGAATTGAACCATGTCACCATCAAGAATAGGTATCCGCTACCTCGCATTGATGACCTGTTTGACCAGTTGCAAGGAGCACAATTCTTTTCAAAAATTGATATACATTCTGGATATCATCAGCTGAAGGTTAAAACTGAGGATATTCCAAAGACTGCCTTCAGAACTCGGTACGGGCATTATGAATTCTTAATCATGTCTTTTGGATTGACTAATGCTCCTGCTTCTTTCATGGATATGATGAACCGAGTATTCAAGGAATATTTGGATCAGTTCGTTGTTGTCTTTATTGATGACATCCTCATCTATTCCAAAAGCCATGAAGATTATGAGCACCATTTGAAGCTGGTATTGCAAAGGCTTCGTGATAATAAGCTATATGCCAAGCTGAAGAAATGCGAGTTCTGGCTTGAGGAAGTAGCATTCCTTGGGCACATGGTGTCAAAACATGGAGTGTTTGTTGACCCGACGAAGATTGAAGCAATACAAAGTTGGGAGCAACCGAAGTCAGTGACCAACGTACGTAGCTTTTTGGGCTTAACTGGTTATTATCGAAGATTCGTGGAAGGATTTTCTTAAATCGCTGCTCCATTAACTCAGCTGACTCGTAAAGATACAAAATTCTTATGGAGCGAGGAATGCGAGAAGAGTTTCCAAGAACTCAAGAGGAGACTCATTTCGGCACATGTTCTGACAATACTGTCTGGTTCGGATGGATTTGTTATCTACGGTGATGCTTCGGGCAAAGGGTTAGGATGTGTTCTCATGCAACATGAGAAAGTCATAGCCTATGCCTCACGACAACTCAAAGAATATGAGAGGAATTATCCTACTCATGATCTAGAGTTGGCAGCAGTCGTTTTTGCGTTGAAGATCTGGAGACACTACCTGTATAGGGAGAAAGTGGAGATCTATACAGATTATAAAAGCCTCAAATATTTCTTCACCCAAAAGGAACTCAACATGCGGCAACGACATTGGCTCGAGTTATTGAAAGATTACAACCATACTATCCAATACCATCCTGGAAAAGCAAACGTGGTAGCTGACGCATTGAGTAGAAGATCATATGCGGGTATAAGTGCAATGTTGTTAACACAAAGGCCGTTTTGTATGACTTGCAAAGGATGGAGATAGAGATAAAGGCTCCAAGTACCCATGTGATAATATCAAGCATACGAGTAGAACCGACTTTAATTGATAAAGTTAAAGCTTCTCAAGCTACGGACATGGAGCTGATGCGTATGAAGAAGAAAGTGCAAGAAGGTGCTATTCCGGAAGCAGGAATGGATGAAGAAGGAATACTTTGAGTCAACTCCAGACTTTGTGTTCCTAACGATTCTGACTTGAAGCATAGAATCATGATGGAGGCACACAACACACCGTTTGCAATCCATCCTGGGAGTACCAAAATGTATCATGATCTTCGACATACATTTTGGTGGAATAATATGAAGAGAGAGATCGCGAAGTTTATCTCGAGGTGTTTAACTTGTCAACGTGTAAAGGCGGAGCATCAAGTGCCATAGGGTCCATTGCAACCACTTGAGATTCTGAAATGGAAGTTGGAACACATTACTATGGATTTCGCTACAGGTCTTCCCAAGGTTTATCAAGGCATAGATGCGATTTGGGTTATTGTTGATAGATTAACCAAGTCTGCTCATTTCTTGCCTATACGGGAGACTTATTCCCTTGAACGTCTTGCTAGTATATACGTAAATGAGATTGTGAGATTGCATGGCATGCTAGTATCCATAGTTTTGGATCGTGACCCAAGATTCACTTCAAGATTTTGGGTTAACTTGCAGAAAGCTATGGGCATAGATTTACGATTCAGTTCAGCATACCATCCTCAAACGGACGGACAATCAGAGAGGACTATTCAAACTCTTAAAGATCTATTAAGACTTTGTGTCCTAGATTTCAAAGGGAGTTGGGATAAGTACCTACCATTGGTGGAATTCTCCTACAATAATAGTTATCAGGCAAGTATAGGTGTGGCTCCATTCGAGGCATTATATGGATGAAAGTGGGAGAATCAACGTTGTTGGAACCAGAGTTAGTATGAATGACTACAGAGAAGATCCAAACGATTTGACAACGTATACAAATGGCACAAGATCGACAAAAGAGTTATGCGGATCTTCATCGAAAGGACGTGGAATTTGACATTGGGGATCATGTATTGTTACGTATTACTCCATGGAAGGGAGTTACAAGATTTGGGAAGAGAGGAAACCTCAATCCATGATTTATTGGTCTGTTTCAGATTCTTGACCGAGTAGGAAATGTGGCCTATAGACTTGCGTTTCCTCCAAGCATGTCTCGTGTTCATAACATTTTTCACATATCTGTGCTTCGTAAATATGTGAAGGACCCGAACCACATTATTGAAGTTAAAACCAGACGAGATTACCAAAGATTTAACGTACGAGGAGGTACCTGTTAAGATCTTGGATAGGAAAGAGATTGTCCTACGCACCAAGGTTATACCACAAGTTAAGGTTTTATGGAGGAACCATGCTATTGAAGAAATGACCTGGGAGTTGGAATCAGAAAATAAAAAAGTGGTATCCTCACCTTTTCAAAACACCAGGTACGTACGTCAATTTCGAGGACGAAATTTCATAAGAAGAGAAGGTTGTAAGACCCCAACTTTTTATAAATGAAATTAAATTTTCTCTGTTTATTATTTTGAAATAGTAAGGGCTGATTTAATTAATGTGGTTAGTTATCGGTAAAATTCACAAATATTTTAAATAAGCAAGTGGTTATAAAATATTCATTGTTGTCGGGGAATATTCGTTTGGTCGTGGAATATTCTTCCTGTCGTAGAATATTCGTAAGACGACACAACCTTTTGTGGGCCCCATAAAAGAAAGCGATTGGATGAAGAAAACGACAAGTATGCGTTTTTATAAATAACAACGTAGTTGTTACCGTTAACACTATTGGAATACCCGGTGGTTAAAACACGATATGTCGCATTGTTAGCACAAGAAGACAGCAGTATTGCACCAATTATTGATTCTTACGTAAGAATGCACTACTCAATAATTGTTACAAATTAAATTAATATTTAATATTTTATTTTATTGATTCAATAATTGCTACGTTGATATTTTATATTATTGTTGTTTTAATAATTGTCACTACACAGTATTTCCCATTATCAGATCAATGATTCATATAATTTTAATAATAATACTAGATAACATTATTGGCAATGTTTAGAAAGTTCTGTCTAAGGAGAGGTTTGGTCACCTAATTGCGCGCCAGTAAGGAGAAATCCTTATTGGAAAGCCCTCTCTTTCCTAGGAATGGCCTGGTTGTCATTATTGTGATTCTGTAATATTATTTGTGAATAATTAATTATTAATTTATATGATAAGGAAAATATTTATTTATGTGGATATAAATGGAGGAATTTTTAGAAAAGTGACAATTGTTGAAAATTGATATTTTATCTTTTCTGATAAAATAATTTATTATTATATTATAATAATATAATAATGGTGATATTTTTACAATGAATGTGTGATATATGAGTAAATGAGGAGGAGTATTTTTGTTAGTAAAAATATTTAAAACATGTTTTTCATGTTTGTGGACTCCATTTCTTGACTGGAATTTGATTATAGCCTGTAAAATCGTCTCCGTATATAGATTTCGGTCAATTTCTGTTTGGAATTTGGAAAAACTTAAACTTACAAAGTTGTAGAGAATTGAATTTCCTATGGAAGGACATTAAATTCAAATTTTTCTGATAAAAGGGCTATTTATTATGAATTATTGAAGTTCCGGAATAATTGATTTTTGAAGTTTTAATTATTATTTTTAAGAAAAACATTTTTATTAAGTTGGTGGGCCCCACATGTGATATAAATGTGCTCAATTCAGTTGGTCTTAGGTGGGCGTGAATTTTTTTATTTATATTAATATTATATTAAATTTTTTGCTTTGGTGTTCTAAGCATTTTCCTATAAATAGGGCGCTTAGGTTAGAATTAAAAAATCACAGCAGAAACTAAAGATTTCTCTCTATATTATCGAGCGTATTCTTGTGAGTATTTTTGTGGCGCCCCCAAAATTAGGTATACATCACCCATCTTGAGTCGCCAGATACATGGTATAGAATTGAAATACAACTTAATAATACAACTATCGTGTACAATACGACAAAACATAAACTGTGAGTTTGAATACAAATATTGTCTACTAGAGAGTATACAAACTCAAAAGGAGTCCTCATTACAAATATTATCACACTATTTCACAGAAAAGTGAGGACTACTAATGCACCATCTAGGACCATCACTCCGTTCCCCGACTCGTTCCATTTATATTCTCATTTCCTGAAGAGAACAGTGAAAGAAAGGGTAAGCTCAACTAGCCTAGTAAGATATATTATGACTAAGATAATGCAGAATAAATTATCATTAGCCTTAAATAGTGTTAAACTGATACAATATAACAAACATCAAGTTTAAGCGCACGGGAACAAGCAATCCATTAAAAGAGTCAAGTGGAGAATAAAATCTACTATCTTTTATGATTTAAAAGGTTTTTCATCACTTTTATCATTTGGACTCGATTTTAATAAATAATCCACATCATCGAATCACCCCGCACTACTACCAATGATATTCTTTAGTATCACGACCACAATTGTCCATGCACTACGGGCCAAGAATATTTGTGTATTCATTAATGGTCATGATCATGACAACAACTGTCCATCAATGCACTACGGGCCAATGAGGACTTTTACCATATCATTTTTAACATTACTACCATGATTACTTTGAATAATCCCTGGTCATAATCATACCAAGTCCATCTATGCACTACAGGCCACAGATGACTTTTAACATAATATAAACATGATGATGATGACAATGATATAAGAATTAAATAAAACAAGTTCAAGAATTAATTTATTCAGGAACTAATAACGTCCAAATTGTCAACATGATACTTCTTTATAGAGTAAAATTCAAGAATGCTCAGAAGAATATTTCCATCAAAAGATACTGGATGAAGTGCAATTATCAAGGATATTCCACTAATTTCATGTAGTATAGAAGTCAAAACTTTAACCAACTGAGTATAATAAAGAATGGAATAACAAAAGAAATCACCATGCATGCGGTACTTCGCATAGACAAGTTATTCCAATAGAATAGTAAATAACGGAACCGAAGTCGAAGCAAAAATTTGCAAGCGCTGGATGTTCCAATGCGAATAATAAAGAATGGAATAACAATGAAATCACCATGCATGCGGTATTGCAGACAGAGTTATTCAAGCGAGTAATACTAATAAGGATTTAAATCAGTCCCAGCATAAAACGCATGTACAGGATATTGCAATAAAATAATAATAAAGATGGAACCAGTCCAAAGATAAAACGCTTGACGCATGGATATTCAAATGTAATAATAAAGACAAAATCGTGTCGGCGTAAAGACGCATGCATGTGATATTCCAATATAATAGTAAAGACGGAATAATAGAAGAATGTCACCAAGTATAGGGTAGGTCACAGATATATCTGAGTTATTCCAATGTAATAATAAAGAATGGAATAACATAAGTTCTCTTCATGAATACAAAATAATAACACCTCTTACGAGTACAACAAATAATATTCCCAACCTTAAGAAGAAGAGTCTTGGATATATAAGTAGTGAAGTAGTGAATACTTTCTTCTTTCTCTATAGTTTATCTCTCTAGTTTCAAAGTGAATTCGTAAGAAAATAATGAAGGAATGAGCTTCTATTTATAGAAAAATGGATCAGATAGTAACTAACTCATGAACGGTCCGTATTGATTTACTTTAATCTGACTATCCATATTTAAAGCAAAATCTTTTAAATAAAATATAATATATTCTATTTATAATCTAATAAAACGAATAACTTTATAAAAGATTTTACTACGCAAACACTATGTAGGCACTATGCAAACACTATGCATAATAAAATATAATATATTATAATTATTGTCTAATAAAGCAGATAACTTTATAAAAGTATTTTGTTTTATATAAAAGATTTTACTATGCAAAATCTTATACGCAGACACTATGCATAATAGAATATAATATATTCTATTTATAGAATAACTTTATAAAAGTATTCTGTTTTTTATATAAAAGATTTTTTGTATTATTACATTAATAATACCAACAAAACTTAGTGACTTATCACGTAAGCATCAATAATTAATCTTGTGTGTGCTACTATGCAACCACAGCGTAGACATCGTACTTTTAACAAGGGTGTTTTAACAGTTAACGGTGAAACTTCCGTCATTATTTTCATAAAGTATTTTTGTCATTTTCTCAATCGACAATAATTCCGTTGTAGGGTCCACCAATGATTGTCTTAGTTATACGAATATTCCTGTTAAAATGAATATTCCCCGACCAATCGAATATTATATAACAACTTGCGTACTTTGCAAAATTTATAAATATTACCCACAACTATAACATTATATCAATTTCACTCCATAATATTTAAAAATAATATTTATAGAAAATTCATCTTTATTCAAAAAGTTGGGGTTTTACAATCTCCCATTCTTATGAAATTTCGCCCTCGAAATTATGGTACGTACCTGGTATATTGAAGAGGTAAGGATACCTTGATTTCATTTCAGATTCTAACTCCCGAGTCATTTCCTCAACATTGTGGTTTCTCCACAAAACTTTGACTTGAGGTATAACCTTGGAGCGTAGAATATGTTCCTTCTTATCCAAGATTTGAGTAGGAACCTCCTCATACGTCAAATCTTCCGCTATTTCGTTAGGTTTTAACTCAATAATGTGGTTCGGGTCTTCCACGTATTTACGTAACATGGATATTTGAAAAATGTTATGAACACGAGACATATTTGGCGGTAAAGCAAGTCTATAGGCCACAGTTCCTACTCGATCAAGGATTAAAAATGGGCCGATGAATCGAGGATTGAGCTTTCCTCTCTTTCCAAATCTCGTAACTCCTTTCCATGGAGCAACACGTAACAACACATGATCTCCTATATCGAATTCCACGTCCTTTCGATGAAGATCAGCATAACTCTTTTGTCGATCCTGTGAGGTTTTTATACGTTGTCGGATCGTTTGAATCTTTTTCGTAGTCATACGTACCAACTCCGGTCCCAACAACAATGCTTCACCCACCTCATCCCAGCATACTGGAGAACGACACTTCCTTCCATACAACGCTTCGAATGGAGCCATGCCAATACATGCTTGATAACTGTTATTATAGGAAAACTCCACCAATGGTAAGAACTTGTCCCAACTTCCCTTGAAGTCAAAGACACAGAGTCTTAATAGATCTTCAAGAGTTTGAATCGTCCTCTCTGACTGCCCTTCCGTTTGAGGATGATATGCCGAGCTAAATCGTAAATCAGTGCCCATAGCTTTTTGCAAACTAACCCAAAATCTTGAATTGAATCTTGGGTCTCGATCAGAAACTATGGATACTAGCATACCATGCAATCTTACAACCTCGTTTATGTACATACAAGCAAGACGTTCAAATGTATAAGTTTCTCGTATCGGTAAGAAATGAGCAGACTTGGTCAATCTATCAACAATGACCCAAATCACATTTATGCCTTGGGAAACTATGGGAAGACCGGTAACGAAATCCATGTTAATGTGCTCCCACTTCCATTCTGGAATTTCAAGTGGTTGCAATGGACCTTTTGGTACTTGATGCTCCGCCTTGACTCGTTGACACGTTAGACACCTTGAGATAAACAGCGCTATCTCTCTCTTCATATTGCTCCACAAAAATGTATGACGAATATCATGATACATTTTGGTACTCCCAGGATGGATTGCAAATGGTGTATTATGCGCATCCATCGTGATTTTATACTTTAAATCAGGGTCGTTAAGAACACAAAGTCTGGAGTTGACTCGAAGTATTCCTTCTTCATCGATTCTTGCTTCCGGCATAGCACCTTTTTGCACTTTCTTCCTCATACGCATTAGCTCTAGGTCTGTAGCTTGAGCAGCTTTAACTTTATCAATTAAAGTCGGTTCTACCCGTATATTCGCCATCATCACATGGGTCCCTGGAGTCTTTAACTCTATCTCCATCTTTTGCAAGTCACACAAAATGGGCTTTTGTGTTGTCAATATTGCACTCGTACCCGCATATGATCTTCTACTCAATGCGTCAGCTACCACGTTCGCTTTTCCAGGATGGTATTGGATGGTATGATCAAAATCTTTCAACAGTTCAAGCCAACGTCGTTGTCGCATGTTGAGTTCTTTTTGAGTGAATAAATATTTGAGGCTTTTATGATCCGTAAAGATCTCCACTTTCTCTCCAGACAAGTAATGCCTCCAAATCTTTAGTGCGAAGACAACAGCTGCCAACTCTAGATCATGAGTAGGATAATTACTCTCATATTCTTTGAGTTGTCGTGAGGCATAGGCTATGACTTTCCCATGTTGCATGAGAACACATCCTAACCCTTTGCCCGAAGCATCACTGTAGATGACAAATCCTCCGAACCGGATGATATTGTCGTAGCAATTTGCTGAAATGAGTCTCCTCTTGAGTTCTTGAAAACTCTTCTCACATTCCTCGCTCCAACTGAACTTTGTATCTTTTTGAGTCAGCTGAGTTAGTGGAGTACCGATTCGAGAAAACCCTTCTACGAATCGGCACTATTCATCGAAAAATGAAATTTTCTTCTTTTTATCCAAGGCGTCTATTATGGTTACTATCTTTGATTGTATCCATGTTTTGATCTTTATTTTGAATTATACTTCATAATTGGTTATTATGGAGTATTTTTGAACTTGGATAAACCGAAGTACGAATCTCAAATATTTGTTCTTTTGTCTCACTAGATTCGTTTTCTTTAAAATATTTTTCATCATCTTCAGTCCTAAATGATGATATTACTAAATATCTTTGGCATGTAGTGCAAAGATGAATGATTTCCTGATGAATATCTTTGGCCCGTAGTGCTAAGATGTACAGGTGTTGAGATGAACATGACCAACAGGTGATACAAATGAATATCTTTGGCCTGTAGTACAAAGATGAATATTTTATTCAAGATGTATATTGATTGATGTTACAGGGATAAAATATTGATGGTGGACTTTTAAATCTTAGAAGATAGTAGAATTCATTCTCTACGTGACTCTTCTAATGGATTGTTGTTTCCGCTGCAGTTGTTGATCTAAAATTTGTTGTCTATTATATTCTATCAGATTTTTCCTTGTTGAAGACTACTGATAAATTGTTGTATATTATCTTAGTTATAATATTCTTTACTGGGCTAGTTGAGCTCACCCTTTTTTCTTTTTGTTCCATTATTTTTCTCAGGAAGTGAGAATGTAGCGGGAAGTAGTCGGGGTGTGGAATGATGGTTCTAGAAAGTGGTTTTAGCAGTCCTCACTATTTTTGTAAAATAGTGTGATAATAATTTTAATGAGGACTCCTTTTGAGTTTGTATACTCTCTATTAGACAGTATTTGTATTTAAACTCACAGTATATGTGTTGTCGTATTTTACACGACAATTGTATTAATGAAGTTGTATTCGTTTCTATACCATGTATTTGACAACTCAGAGTGGGTGATGTATACCTATTTTGGGGGTGTCACAGTTGTGGTAGAATGTGATGATGGATATGAAATAGAGTGAATTCGTTGCGTACGAGTAGAATCTGAGATGATTGAATAAAAGTTATTATGACAACCTAGTTTTGGTGAATGTTTAGAAGATGTAAACTCCTAGTGAGTAGTTATGGTGAAATGTAATAATAGATGAGAAATCCTCAAAGGAGGAAATTGTAAAGGTTAAGTTAAAAACCTAGTTTTGATCAAGAGAGTAAGAAGAGATTAATATTCTTTAATTTCGAGGACGAAATTCTTAGAAGAATAGGTGAATGTGAAAACCCAAGAATTTAGACGATTAATAAAATCTTAAATGATTAAATTAAAGGTTAAACTTTAAAACCTAGAGTGGAAATAGATGATTTATTTAAAATTTCTAAGAAAAATCAATACGGTTTAATAATTGAAAGAGATTATGTAATAATATATATGTCAGACCATTTGAAGAAGGCCTATTAAATGTAGCAAATCGTATTAAGAGGTTTAATATACATTAACTTAAATGTCTAGTCTAATATATGAGTATATAAATCACTTTATAATTTATGAAGGATATGTATATATATGTAATATGGTAAATATATTAAATTATATTTGATATATGTAAAGAAATTGATCTGAATAATATATAATGTGAGAAAATAAATTTATTAATTTTTTTTTCTATATGTGATGTAATGCATGTTTGGTGTATCTTGTAATTGGGAGTTAATGAATATATATAATTATATATATATGTTATGCTAGGAAATAAAATTGTTGGGGAACAATTTGCATAATAAAGCAAAAAAAGAGGAGTTAAGCATATAATATTTATATATACTTTATCCAAGAGTGTTAGAATAAATTCTTATATGAAATTAATTTAATAGATGAAAAGATATTATATTTATCGTAATATCTCAAGAAAAGTATATATAAATTCTTAATTGAATTTATGTTAATAAGGTAAGGATATTATATTATCTTGGGTATGTAAATAATTGTATTTGCATAAGAAATTATGTGTAGAATATTTATTTTGTAATTATAAAATAAATATGTAATTTAAATGTTATGTTTTATATAATTTATATATCAAAGATGTGTTATATAAATTATATGATTTCATGAGGTTATGATAAAAATTAAGACATTAGATCATAGTAATTTACATGACCCAAACAATTTCTTTAAAGCCCAAAATATTAAGTTCAAAACCTAATTTAAATCCAATTTGGTGAAAGTCAAAATTGGTCAAAGTGCTAGTTTATTATTTGTGTAAGTATGCATGTGGGATAAATAAAAAAGGAGAGTAAAGGGAGGGGGAATGCAGCGGCTATTTGAGGGAGTAATAAGCATGTGGGGTAAAAAAATAAAAAAAATAAATCAAAGTTTACTCTCACACTCCAAGCCAAGTGTCACCCCAAAGTTCTAGCCCCATTATTTTGTTAAGAGGTGCAAGCAAGCTAAAAGATTAGAGAAAGAAAGAGGAGCCGGGTGGAAGAAGGGAATACTAACACATGCTAAATAAATTTGTTTGCCACCTTGCATATCAAATAAAATCTCTTAAGATAGAGAGAGAAAGAAAAGATATTGTAAAGAGAAAGAATAGATATGTAAGATATTAAGAGAGAGAAGATGAGAGAAGCAAAATAGAAAGAGAAGAAAGTGAGTGGGTCGGCAGGGAGGAAGAGGGAGAAGAAAGTTGGTCCTTATGCCACCACACTTCATCTCTTATTTTGGGAAGAAGAAATATAGCCAAAGATCAAAGGTATAAATCCTAACCAAGTTTATGTATATTATTTTGGTTGTGTTGAATCAAATCTTAAGTTATGATCTTGAACTCTAAAAATCATAGATCTACATGTTTTAGAGTGTGTTATGTGTAGATCTAGACATTTTGGATGTTAACAAGTTTGATCAAAGAAGAAAAGTGAAAATAGTTTTTAAAACTAAGAAAAACTAGTGGACTGCTGCCCCTAAAATGAAAATTCGGGGTTAGTTAGGATGTTCAGAAATTCTGGTCTTTTGGTATGTTATAGTGCACTGAATGAGCTTTCCATGGACTCCGGAACGGACTAAATCCGACTTCGGAGGAAAGAGTTATGCCATTTTAAATTAGCCAAGTAAAAACTGGAAAACTCATTTCGGTTCAGTCCAATTGAACGGAATTTCTGGACTAATTTATTCGGAATCTGAGAAAACGTCAGTAGGAAAGAGTTGTAATCCCAGAAGTTAGCTTCGCGTGGGATCAAAACTCGCTCAAAAATGTTTTAAAACGAAAACGTTATGACTGCTTTAGCAAAAGAGGGTAAATCTGGGAAAAAGATGAAAACTGTTGCGAGTGGACATTTTTGGGACCTGTTTTAGGCTGCCTAAGAGGTTTGAAATTGTTGGGTGATATTTTTTAAAAATACTTTGGTATGACATGTATAACATATCCAAAATTCAGATTAATCGGAGTTACGAGTAAGGCATGAGAAAATCGCGAAGTGGCTGCCTTAAGATGCGTAACAGGCAGAGCAGCAGCAGCGGCTCTGCTGCCGCTTGTGGGCCTGGGCTGTGTTGACTGCTGCTTGATGTCTTTTTCAGACATCGTTTTGATGAGCTTCCGTGATCCGCTTTTTGCGGTGTGAAATTTTTCTTAAATTCTATGACATGAGGTCTATAACATGCTCAAAATTTCACTGTTATATGACTTATGATTTGAGAATTAAAAATGAGCGAACATGCATGTCAGAACTAAAATTTGAGCGAACGCCGAGCGTCGGAGCGCCGAGCGACTTTGACGTTCGACGTTCCGAATCGCGTTCCGGCAAAATAATAAGTCATAATAAATCTATTAAAGTCCTATGAGACGAGATTTGAATATAAGTGATATTTTATGCCGAGAAACTTCCTTTCGGGTATAAATAAAGCAATACAAATATGTAATAAATATAAATTACATACTTAAGCGAAATAAATCTATAGTTGCCTTTAAATTTATTTTGTGGTGCAACGAAGAACGTGAAATCTTTGAAAATTTTTATTAATCATAAAAATAATATTTTGAGGTTTCTGGGTTCTTAATGTGGTTTTTGAGCAGAGATTTACGTAACGGAATATATATATATATATATATATATATATATATATATATATATAAAGCAAAAATACAAATATTTGTAAAACAAAAAATAATGCAATTGTGCTAGCAGGATAAAATATTTGTATATGAGGAGGCCATAGTCAGTGTTGACTCATGAACGGATAAAATAATATAAAAATTATTTAAATTAAAAAAATAATATAGTAAATTGAGTTTTACTATAAAAGGTATGCATTAAATTGTTTAAACTCCAAAATTTGCAAGTAAATGTAAAAGATAATTACGAAATGGAATAAAAATGATTTAATCTTCAAGATGTAAAATATTTACATCTTAAAATGTGTGAGACCTTTATAAGCGATTAAAATATTATTAAATTATTAATAATATTAGATGATTAAAATATTATTAAGTGATTAATAATATTAGCAAATGATTAATAATATTAGATGATGATTAAAATATTATTAAATGATTAATAATATTTGATAAGAATTAAAATATTATTATATGGTTAATAATATTGATAAATGATTAAAATATTATTAAATGATTAATAATATTTGTGAATGATTAATATTCTATTAAATGATTAATAATGTTAAGAAGTGATTGAATATTATTAAGAGATTAAAATATTACTAAATGATTAATAATATTAGACAAAAGTTTAAGATAGTGGTTAAGTGATAGTAATACTATTAAGGGATAATAATATTACAAATGAGTTAAAGAATTATTAAATGTTTGATTATTCAATGTTTGATTATGTGGCTAAATATTAGCTAATTTATTATTTGAGTAATAGTATTGTGATATAAAGTGCATTATGCTAATCAGAAGATCGATCTTATTAATTATAGGTCTTTTATAAGAGATTAAATTAGTTTGCTTAGCAGTAATCAGCGGTACAGGCAAGTCTCCTAACTCAAACTCGAGTTATTATGTTTCAAGCATTCTAATGGATTAATTATTCCACATCTTTGATTATTGATTCGCACTTAGTGCATGTTGCATATGTTCATCAGGTATGAAAGGCTAATCACCTTCATTACCATAAGGTTCAGTTAAATTGTTCAGGGTCATTGCCGACCTTCAAACATTATTGATTCAGTTATGCAATTATTGAAACTTGATTCATGTTATTTCACAATTATTATATTGTTGAAAACTTGAAAGCTTATTCATCCTTTTCAATCATGATATATCTTTATTGTATTTAAAACTTGCTGGGCAAATTTTGTTGCTCACACTTGCTATATCATGATAAAAAAAATTCAGATTAAGATGAAAGCTCGAGTAAAGGCAGAAGCAAAGACAAAGTGCAAGATTAAATTATGGTGCAGTTAGATCTATTAAATTTTCTAACAAAAATAACATTGTAAACCTTTTTAGATATTCAAGGTATGTATTTAGTTAAGGTTGCAGACCTTGGGAATGATATATAAAAGTTTAATGTATAAATAATTTATGTTTATATCTTTTGCAATAGTTATAGAAATGATGTACCAAATCTAAGGTAAAAAGTACCCAGATTTGGGGGCGTCTCAGAGGGAGATATGGATATAGCGTCATACGTTAGTATGATGAACGATGTGAAGGAAGAAAGATATAGGTAACATCGGGTACTACGGTGGTACCTACACTAGAGTCATCACCTTCAGATGCAATGAGATCATTGCATCTGGCGGCGTTGTTTGACAAGAATGCAATCGAAAATGCGGTTGTGTAAAGCAGAATGAAGAGATTAGTGCTCTTTATATAGCGAAGGAGTCTGCAGAAGCAGATTTTGAGTCAAAGCATGAAGAAAATGTGCTCATGACAAATAAGGCTAAAGACTATAAGAACGAGGCCGATGAGCTTTGTTGGGAACTGGGGGAGAAGGACCGGAAGATAGCACAGATGTCTTACATCCATCAGAGTGCTCATAAGGATTTCAAGCTGAAAGTTGCTTGTTATTCCATTGAATCAGGACAAACCCGTCATATGATTAGTCGAGATACTGTAGAAAGATTGTGAATGAAAAACATGAGGACGCTGTTATGCATTATTAGAAATCTAGAGTTATAAATATGTGTGTAGTGACGTAAAACCCTCTTTTGTATAAAAAGGGTAGTCTTTTTGTAAAATCTCAACTTTTGTGAAGTACAATTACGGGGTAGAGATGTAATAGCTTTTGGCTATGGAAAACAAATTGTAAATTGTTTCAAACTATTAAGAAGCATATTAATATAATGAAGTTTTCATTTAATATGCTTTGTTATGGTAGGAGTTGGTATGTGGCAATAATAACGAAGTAAGAAAATAGATAATAATGAAATTTTATCAAAAAATGCCGCCATGGAGCAGACAACATAATCCAGAAGTGGAATCACATAATGATAATCAAGGGGGTCAGAACAACCCTATGCAAGAGTTCATTAATTTATTAACGGCTGCATTTAACCAAACTGGGGGTAGATTACCCGCGGGACCTAGGGTAGCCAGAACGACTACCTTTAAAGAGTTTAAAAGTGTAGGTCCGCCAAAGTTCAAAGAAACGACGAACCCATTAGAAGCCAAACATGGGTAAAGGAAATAGAGAAGGCGTTTGTTATTACAAACGTAGGTGAGGCGCAAAAGACTTCTCTTGCGACTTACATGATGAAGGGGAAGCCAACTGTTGGTGAGAGGCTCATCAAGGTGGGGTAGAACATATACAGTAACGTGGGAATAGTTCAAGAAGGTTTTCTTCGAGAATTTTTTCCCCTATAAACATGCGAGGGAGGATGGAGATTAAGTTCTTAGAACTTAAACAAGGGGACATGACAGTTCCCCAGTACGCGGCCAAATTCAATGAATTGGCAAGGTTTGCTCCACATCAGGTGGACACTAAGGAGAAGAAGGCTCGTAGGTTTGAGCAGGGCCTGAAACCCTGGCTCTATAGTAGGATTTTGGTGTTTCGGATTGTTTCCTATGGGACCATTCTGGAGAAGGTGATTATATCAGAGGGTGGTAGTGAGGCGTTGACTCAATACCACAAAGAGAGGAAGAATAAGAGCAAGGGAGAGGGAGGAACCAAGGCAGAGAATGCCAGTGGTAGTATGCCAAAAAGAAAGAATTTTAACTCTGGGAATACTGGAATGGGACAAGGGGATCCTAAGCGTAATATCGAAGCGTGTAAGACATGTGGAAAGACTTATCTAGGAGTCTATTTGAAAGGAATTATAAGTACCATTACGGTAGAGGAGGAGGGAATAACTGTCGTTGATTATATTAGTGGAAATGGTTTCATGGATAATAATGGTAAGCAAATGTCGATAGATAAGCACCAATAATGTTGAGAGAATTTGAAGTAATTCTTGGTATGAATGGGTTGATTAATCATAGAACTTTAATAAATTGTTAGAATAAAAGTATGAATCTTCGGTTTTCTAAGAAAATCCAAGGTAGTAATTTACGGTAATAAAATATCGCGACGCTCTTGTTGTCTAACGATGACGCAAGTTAGGAGGATGTTAAGGAAGAGGATGAGTCGTTACGGTTGCGTATCAACTACCATTGTGACAACCCAGAAAATCGGATTGTCAAGAATTTAAGTTTAAAGAATTAGTTATTAATAAAATGAATTTTATTAATACTAATATGTGCTGTGTGTTTATTAATCGTTCTATAACCTAGAATGATTATTAATCGGGAGGATTCTGGCTACGAGCTAGATTGAACGAGTAAGAATTTTCAAGATGAAAATAAAATTTTTCCGGGAACAAAAATATTTTAGGGGAAAAAGACGAAATAGGCACTATTCACCCGTTTCTGCTCGGAGATTTATTTTGAAATTCCGAGAAGTTATTGATTGCGTGAAATCTTGAGACGTGATGGAATATTCAATAATATTTCAGTTATGGAAAAAACGAAGTTTTCGCCTACGGACTCAAAACCTAAGGGTTAGGGAAGTGAGTTCCGAGAATGTAATGAGTACGTATAATAACTAGGGTTATTATGCGTGAGAAATACGAGTATGATACGAGTTATTATACGAGTGTATTACGAAGATTAGTACGACGTATAATACGAATATCGTACGAACAATATACGAAGAGAAGACGAGAATACGAGAAAGGAATGCGTAGAATACGATAAGTCTTAATGGACTTTGCGTTCATGGACTTTGTAGAATCCAATTGGACTTAGATTATGTCAAGCCCAATGATTTGTGAAATTAAGCCCAAGATTGGCCCAAGAAGAATTAGGATTAAGCCCGATCCAAATAAATTAACCGCGGATCGAACCGATGAGTCACCGGATGGGTAAAACCCATGGGGCAACCCATGGGGATGACCCATGGGCATAAGGGGCGGCCACTTGGTCACCAAGTAAGGGTGGTGACAAAGTAAACTTGGTTGCTAAGTTTGGAATAGTAAGGAGGTTAGGGGCGAAATGACCAAATTGCACTAGCTTTGGTTTTCTATAAATAGAAACCTAGAATTTCATTTTCTATGATTTTGAAAATCCTCCACTTGAGAGAGATAGAGAGAGCTCGGTTGGGAGAGAAGAGGAAGAGCATGAGCATGAATGCTCGGATCAAAAGTGATCGAGAAATAGAAAAGCTAGCGAATCGCCGGCTTTGTATAACGGGAGAGGATTAACGAAGAACGGTAATCCGAACCCTAATTTCTTCTAATAATTTTCTTTAAGTTTCTATGCTTAAAACATAGCTTAATGAGAATAAGAAGTAAAAGAGATTAGTAATGATTTCATATGGTTGAAATCATGAGAAAAAGAAGAAATAAGAACTTAGAAATTTAGTTTATAAATTTCTTAAGGAAGTATAAGGTTCTTGAGGATGTTGAGCAATCCGAATGAATATTATGAATGAGTAGGTGAATTAAGTAAGGAATGATGTTCTATAACATCAAATTCCAAGAAAAAGGAGAATCGTAATCCAAAATATCGATTAAAATGAAGAACGAACGAAGAACGCGAAGAACACGTAGAATGTTGTTGATGGACAAATTTAAAACCATCGTAGTGTAATTGTTGTTGATGGACAAGTTTAAAACCATCGCGTATAAGTTAGTTGCTTATTGCTTGGTTAGGAACGTTAGAAACGTTCATGAAGAACGGATTAAAATTGAGCTATAACGAAGTTATGGCAAAATTTTCGTAAAAGACAAACGAGAATTTGAAAGTTAGTAAATGAACTCGAACGTGTAGGGTTTCATAAGAATGTAAGAGAAAGTAAAAAATGTGAGTCATGGACTCAAGAACGAACGATTTCTGAGTTCGGATGACCGAATTACGGACAAACGAGCGAAGAACGTTAAAAGCGTAAAATGAACGAAGGGTGAAGATTAAGCCAATTGAATGGCACGTTAACGAGTTTAGATTGAATTTCTCCTCAATGGGTGTTAAAGTACGTGAGATATCAAAGAGAATGACTTTGGAATGACCTCGTTCCGAGTTATAATGAAGGAGTTATGAGATCGCAAAGTACGCGTCCCAAACTTGATTTAAAACTTAGAAAAATTTTCTAGGGTTTTGGCTCGTAGCCTTGTCAAAGAAGAAGTGGCGCCGCAAATGAGCTCTGCTTGAGGTGTTGTTAATTGGCGCCAAAGCGCGAGAGATAACGAAGGGTTAGGCACCGCAGCGCCAGACCAAGGAAGAAGGAGGCGTGGAAGGTCATGCCAGCAATGCAGAAAGAGAAGAAAAAGAAAGCGTAAATGCATGGCAATGCGAAGGCAATACCGTAAATGAGATTTTAATTGCTCAAATTCTCGGGGGATGTGCAAGAAAGAAGTATGAACATAATGTTCAAGTAATGTAACACTTAGTCAAGTGTTTTAAACCTTTAATAAAGGTTGAATGAAAAGATTAAACGAGATTTAAAAGATAAAGAATGTGGACGCGAGTTACGGAACCGATGTCCGGGGACTGTAGTCGCGACAAATGAACGTGAGGGATGAAAGTAATGTATAACATTTTGATGTTATGACATGGCAATGAGAGATGAATGTAAAGCGTTTAGACGCTGTGAACGCAATGTTGTTACGATGAACGATCGGTCTTAGCATACAACGAACAGTATGGCTTTGACATTAAGAAATTATAATGAACATGGGGTTCATGGGTTGGATAACGATCAAAAGAAATTAAAACCTTGGTTAAAGGTTGAATAGAATTAAGAGGCGAGCAACGTGAACGACAGATACGTAAACGATCCTCGTGAATCGTAGTTGCGTCGGACGAACGTTCTAAGTATACCCTGGTTGTATGACTTAGACGTTGACAAAGGTAGTAAGTAAGATACGAATGGTATCAAGAGAGTCGTAGCGAATGGTAATAAGATTACTGAAAGCCGAATATAAGTCGGATGAGAATGTTAGAATGAAATGTAAGCGTTGAACACTTTAACCAACGTAAGGGTTGAGTGTAAGAGAGTGTTTAATGGGCAGAACCTACACTCCATGTATGGTTTAACCGTAATGTAATGAAGACTAAGTTTTAGCCATGAACGGTGAAGAAACTAAGTTAAAGATAATAACGTATAACGTTAAGAAGTCGAGTTAATAAGTATAACTGGGACAACGTTCCGAGTTGAATGAACCGGACGTTGTAATGTATGAATAAGTTAATATGAAATGTTTAACGCTATGTTCTCATAGTATTGACATTGAATGATCGTTCTGAGTATACAAAAGACTGTATGACTTAGACGATGATGAATAAATCCTGAGGTATGACATTTAGTTGCCAGAAAGCCGTAAGGAATAAGAAGTTGACTTAACGAACATTATAGTTGAATGGTTCGTATAAGTTAAGAGAAGTTAGGTTGTGGTACAAACGTAACTTTGATGGTTGACATATGGGAGCTGGGCTAAACAATTCCTTCCAGGAGAGCGAAGGTATATACAAAGCGGCAACCGATCTAACTCAATGTGTGGGCGCGGTAGATAGATGAGACGGGAACTTGTTTGTTGGTTGTTTGTGGGAAACCACTCAGAGTACCATATGGACTACTAGCAGAGAAGCGATGTGTGCTGAGTCCTATAGAAGTTATAAGAAGAAGATAAGAATACAAATCATCAAAGATGATGAACGTTTTGGGTAAGACATCTCCGTATGTCATGAAGCCGTAAAGCGGAAATGAAATGTAGTCGCATAAGCATATATTGCAATAGCGCAAACCTTAAGAAGTAAAGTAAAGTAAACCAATGTGTAAGTCAAGTATATGACTAATTGGTGCACGTGTTATTTCCTTATGTGTTATATAGGGATTTGGAATGAGAAGTTCAACATAAGTTGTAGCTGTGCGTAAGGCAAGTTTCCTAACTTCATTCATACTATATGAATGCTAGTTTCTTAAACTTCTCAGATGTTGAACTTGAGAATTTCTGTCTATGTGCGAATGTGCGATATTTGTACAAGGTGGTAGTATGTATGAGGCCGTGTGCCATAATGTGAGAACTTCGGTGTTTCTATGAGATGAACTGTTTTGTGATCGAACTGTTCAATACAAGTATGCTCGGTTTATTCATGAACCGTTATTGTTAAGTCTGTGCTAATGATTCTAGCCAGACAGAATGTGTATGAAAAAGGTAGAAGAATGAACATATTTCAAAGTGAAAATGACTGATGTTTTAAGATGATAGGAATCGAGACTATTCCTATTATTCAAGCTGCTTCATAACCTTTGTTCGGTTATCAGAGTTCTGAAAAATGTTTAAACTCTTGAAGTTGTTTGTTCAACTGTTATGACTTGCTGGGCAATTGAATGCTCACACTTGCTTTAAATGAAAAACATTTTCAACGAACGATGTTAGAAAGAACTTAAGGATCCCGTAAAGATCAAGCTGAGCGGTATCTATACGAAGTGCCATTCAGTATATGAATGTGCGTGAAGATCAAGCGAAGACTTGTAATATAGAATGATAGAATTAAACTATAGAATAGTTTAATGAACGATTATGTATCCTTGGTGGCGGATAAAAGTCACTTGTATAAGATGTAAAGAATAATGTAATTATCATTATTTGTAATGAAAGAGGTTTTATGGTTATAGAACCTAGGATTTGAGAATGTATATCGTTATATTTAGCTATATAATGATGTATGTTTGGAAGAAGATGGGATCGTGACGTACGGAATCCGGATGTGAAAATAGACCGCATTTCGGGGCGTTACAACCGTAATAGGAGTAAGTTAGCAGTTAAGAATAAATACCCATGGCCCAGGATCGATGATCTATTTGATCAGTTGAAAGGGGCAAAGAATTTTTCTAAGATAAATTTGCGTACGGAGTATAGTCGGTTGAGAGTAAGGAAGAAGGAGGAGGTACCTGAGATGACATTCAGAACTCATTATAGTTATAACAAGTTTCTGGTTATGTCGTTTGGGTTGACTAATGTCCTGAAGTTAGATGTTTCCATAAGGGGCATCGAGCAAGTCAGTGGTAAACAGATAGGTTCTCTTGTGAGGTGCTATGGTTGAAGGTACCATTAACGTCACAGAGTGTTCGAATAATATTTGAACGTGGGTGTCGTAATGATCATTGGTGATATTCTAGTCTATTTTAAGACGTCAGAATATCACGTTGGACAATTGGTGATAGTGTATTAAACACTACGGAGGGAGAAGTTGGATACGAAATTCACTAAGTGTGAATTTTAGATTAAAAGATATACAGATTTGTTATTGATAAGTATGTTGGGAATGAGAAGTGAGAAAATAATTTCAGGAGCTAAAAAGGAAAGTAAAGTGAGGCACCTGTATTGTCTTTATCAGATGATACGGGGAATTTTGTAGTGTATCTCGATATTTCGCATAGATGACGAGATTGCGTGGTCATGTAGCATGGCAAAGTCATTGTGTATGCATCACACCAGTTAAAGGCTTATGAGGAGGTTTATCCTACTTATGATCTGTAATTGGCAGCTGTAGTTTTTGAATTAAAAAAATAACAATTAATAATCACGTATCATTAATCACTCATCATTAATAATTAATTAATATTCTACAATAACAATTAATGATTAATATTAATTAATTGTTCACTTGATAATTCCTTCGTCGATTAATATTACTATTAATATTTAACCGAAATTCTTTAATAACAATTAATATAGATTAATTGTTCGCTTAACAATTCTTTCGTTAATTAATATATTCATTAATAATTCCCATCACCGTGCCACACAAGGCTTTCAACGAGTTCACCACAATTTCCATATATTCTCAATTATTCAATTATTGAATATAATTGAGTTAACTCATCATATAACACAAAAATCATTTTAATTCAAATAAATATTCATTTTCATTAATATATTCATTTAATAAAACGTGGAAATTCTCGGGTATTACAGATTACTTGTAACCGTGGATATAGTTCGTGATCTTATGACCCTCATATTTATTTCATATTTTGATTTCAGTTTTTGGTTATCACTGATAGAGTACTATTCAGTTTTGATGAGCCTAGTCATTAGCAATTATTATTCTCGTGTTGATTCATTGCTATATCTAGTGAGCATTTGTTTTGCTCACTCTTGCATAAATATAATTATTGCAGCTAAGGTTGAGAAGGTCGATGAACCTACTACAAACAAAGGAAAATGAAAGATGTACAAGTGATGAATACTTGTAATTTATTGGCTTTTATGTTAATAAACTTTATTTAAATGATGTGATGTAACTATTTTTATTTTCGCACTTGATTTATGTTAAAGGTTAGATAACCTGAGAGACTTTTTGATTTAATGATGTAACCCTTTAATGGGAGGATTTATGGTTTAAATGTTATCATATTTGGGTAGATAGTATGAATGTATGGAAAGTGAAAACCAAGTCTTATGGGAATGAAGTACCTAGATTTGGTGGTGTCACAAGATAACGGCATGAGGTTCATGTAATAACCCGATATTTTCTGTGACGCCCCCAAAATTAGGTATACATCACCCATCTTGGGTCGCCACTTACATGGTACAGAATTTAAATACAACTTACTAACATAACTGTCGTGTACAATACGACATAAACTGTGAGTTTAAATACAAATATCGCTCTCATTGGATATTATACAAACTCAAAAGGAGTCCTCATTACAATTATTATCACACTATTTCACGAATAGTGAGGACTACTAATGCTATCTTCGAGGACCATCACTCGTTTCCCAGGCTTCGTCCCAACTATATTCTCATTTCACGAAGAGAACGGTGAAAGAAAGGGTGAGCTCAACTAGCCCAAGAAGAAATATTATGACTAAGATAATGCGAGAATAAATTATCAATAGTCTTCAACAATGTTAAAGCGATAAAATACAATAGAAAACCGGTTTAAGCTGCAATGAATATATGCAATCCATTAAAGAGAGTCAGTAGAAAATAAAGTCTACTATCTTTTAGGTTTTAAAAGGTTTTTCATCATGTTATATTTGAGACTCAAACTTTAATAAATATTCCACATCATCGAATCACCCCGCACTTTTCTGGCCCGAGGATATTCTTTAGTATCACGACCACAATTATTCATACTACGGGCCAAGAATATTTGTGTATTCATGATCATGCCAACAATCGTCCATCAATGCACTACTACTAATCGAGGAATTTTTACCACATCATTTGTAACATTACGGTCATGATTATACCGAATAGTCTCTGGTCATAATCATACCAAGTCCATCTATGCACTACTGTGCCATAGATGACTTTTAAAAAAATAAAAACATGAGGATGATGACAATGATATAAGAATTCAATAAAACAAGTTCAAGAATTATTTTATCCAGAATTATTAACGCCCAAATTATCAACATGATCTTTGTTTTGTAGAGTAAAATTCAAGAATGATCGGAAGAATATTTTCATGAAAAGATCTTTGGATGAAACGCAAATATTAAGGATATTCCACTAATTTCATGGAGTATAGAAGTCAAAGTTTTAACCAATTGGGTATAATAAAGAATGGAATAACAAAAGAAATCACCGTGCATGCGATAGACCGCATGCAGACGAGTTATTCCAACAAAATAATAAATAACGGAACGTGTCGTGAAATTCACAACCAAGCGGGATGTTCCAACGAGAATAATAAAGATGGAACCGAGATCCGGTGTAAAACACACGAGATAGGATATTCCAGCGGAGAATAATAAAAGGCGGAACCGGTCCGATGTAAAACACATGCATGAGGATGTTCCAATGAGAATAATAAAGAGCGGAACCAGTCGGGTGTAAAACACATGAGCGAGGATGTTCCAATGAGAATAATAATAAAAAAGGCGGAACCGTGTCCGGTGTAAAACACACATGAGACAGGATGTTCCAACCAGAATAATAGAAGAATGTCACCAAGTATAGGGTAAGCAGCATATCTGAGTTATTCCAGCAGAATAATAAGCAATGGAATAACAACAGTTCTCTTCATGAATAAGAAAGAATAACACCCCTTACATTTGGTAGGAGATTGAATCTTTGCAGTGAGTGTAGTAGTAAAAATAATCTTCTTCTTTCTCTCTTATTCTCTCTATACTTTCTCTCTCTATAGCTTGAATGAATTTCGTGAAAATAATGAAGCCCTAGGCCTCTATTTATAGAAGATTTCTAGCTTAGCACTTTGTAGTGTGAAAAGGCAAGTGAAAGCTTAATTGGTTTGGCGCTTTGTAATGTGAAATGACAAGTGGTTCGGCCTTTGTAATGTGAACCGATAAGTGGTTCGACGTCCGGTAAAGGTAATTACTATTAACGAAGGTAAATACTATTGACGAAGGTAAATACTATTCACAAGGGTAATTACTATTGACAAAGGTAATTACTATGTGAAGGTAAATACTATTCACAAGGGTAATTACTATTGACGAAGGTAATTACTATTGTGAAGAGACTCTTAGATGATGATGACATATGAGCCCCCATAAAATAATCAAACTTACCACAAATCATTTTTTTTTCATCAACACATATTTAATCTTTCAACAATTATTAATCATTTATAACTTGTCGTCTCAATTATTGATTTAATACTATAACATATTATCTGGATGATACTATGACAATAATTGAATCAATAATATAAGAGATATGATCGCGAAAGAATTCATGTAGTAATAATTGAGCATATTTGAGTGACTTCTCACGTAAGCATCAATAATCAATACTGAGTGTGCTACTATGCAACTACGCCAGACATCGTATTCTTGTACTTTACCACGGGTAGTTCAGCAGTTTTAACGGTAACACCTCCGTAGTTATTTTTATAAAATATTTTTTGTCGTTTTCTCAATCAAACAATAATTACATTGTGGGGTCCACCAATAATTGAGCCATTATGCGAATATTCCTAACAAAAAAGAATATTCCCGACCAAACGAATATTTTATAACAACTTGCATACTTTGCAAAATTTATAAATATTACCCACAACTATAACATTATATCAAATTTATTCCATAATATTCAAAATAATATTTATAGAAAAATTCATCTTTATTTATAAAAGCGGGTCTTACAACCTCCCCCTTCTTATGAAATTTCACCTCTCGAAATTAAGTGCGATACTGGTATGTTGAAGAGGTAAGGATACCTTGATTTCATTTCAGATTCTAACTCCCAAGTCATTTCCTCAACATCGTGGTTCCTCCACAAAACTTTGACTTGAGGTATAACCTTGGAGCGTAGAATATGTTCCTTCTTATCCAAAATTTGAACAGGAACCTCTTCATACGTCAAATCTTCCGCTATTTCATCCGGTTCTAACTCAATAATATGGTTCGGGTCTTTCACATATTTACGTAACATAGATATGTGAAAAACGTTATGAACACGAGATATATTTGGCGGTAAAGTGAGTCTATAGGCCACAGTTCCTACTCGATCGAGGATTAAAAATGGACCGATGAATCGAGGGTTAAGTTTTCCTCTCTTTCCAAATCTTGTAACTCCTTTCCATGGAGCAACTCTTAACAACACATGATCTCCTATATCGAATTCCACGTCCTTTCGATGAAGATCAAGATAACTCTTTTTATCGATTTTGTGAGGTTTTTATACGTTGTCGGATCGTTTGAATCTTTTCCGTAGTCATACGTACCAACTCCGGTCCCAACAACGTTGCTTCACCCACCTCATCCCAGCATACTGGAGAACGACACTTTCTTCCATACAACGCTTCGAATGGAGCCATGCCAATACTTGCTTGATAAGCTGTTGTTGTAGGAAAACTCCACCAATGGTAAGAACTTGTCCCAACTCCCTTGAAATCAAGGACACGAGTCTTAATAGATCTTCAAGAGTTTGAATAGTCCTCTCCATTGTCCGTCCAAGATGCGAGGATGATATGCCGAGCTAAATCGTAAGTGCGTGCCCATAGCTTTTTGCAAACTAACCCAAAATCGTGAAGTGAATCTTGGGTCTCGATCGGAAACTATGGATCTTAGGCATACCATGCGATCTTACAATCTCGTTTATGTACATCTGAGCAAGGCGTTCAAGTGTATAAGTTTCTCGTATCGGTAAGAAATGAAGCGGACTTGGTCAATCTATCAACAATGACCCAAATCGCATCAATGCCTTGAGAAACCTTAGGAAGGCCGAATGCTTGAAATCCATGGTAATGTGCTCCCACTTCCATTACGGAATTTCAAGTGGTTGCAATGGACCTTTTGGTACTTGATGCTCGCTTTAACTCGTTGACAAGTTAGACACCGTGAGATAAATGGCGCTATCTCTCTCTTCATATTGCTCCACCAAAATGTATAGCGAATATTATGATACATTTGGTACTCCCGAGATGGATTGCAAATGGTGTGTTGTGCGCCTCCATCATGATATTATACTTTAAATCGTGGTCGTTAGGAACATAATGTCCGGAGTTGACTCAAGTATTCCTTCTTCATCGATTCTTGCTTGGCATAGCACCTTCTTGCACTTTTTTCCTCATACGCATCGGCCTCAGTGCGTAGCTTGGCGGCTTTAACTTTATCGATTAAAAGTCGGTTCTCTTTCGTATACTCGCTATCATCACACGCGTCCACAGAGTCTTTAACTCTATCTCCATCCTTTGCAAGTCACACAAAATGGGCCTTTGTGTTGACAATATCGCTTTTCGTACTTGCATATGATTTTCTACTCAACGCGTACCTACCATGTTCGCTTTTCTAGGATGGTATTGGATGGTATGATCATAATCTTTCAACAGTTCAAGCCAACATCTTTGTCGCATGTTGAGTTCCTTTTGAGTGAAGAAATATTTGAGGCTTTTATGATCCGTAAAGATCTCCACTTTCTCCCCATACAAGTAATGCCTCCAAATTTTAAGTGTAAAGACAACAGCTGCCAACTCTAGATCATGAGTAGGATAATTCCTCTCATATTCTTTGAGTTGTCATGAGGCATAAGGCTATAACTTTTCCATGTTGCATAAGAACATCCCAACCCTTTGCAGAAGCATCCTTTGTAGATGACAAATCCCCGAGGCGGATGGTATTGTCGAGCAGTCTTTGAAATAAGTCTCCTCTTGAGTTCTTGAAAACTCTTCTCACATTCTTCGCTCCAATAGAACTTTGTATCTTTCAAAAGTCGGTGAGTCGATGGAGTAGCGATTCGAGAAAATCTTTCCACGAATCTCCGATAATAACCGACTAAACCGGAAAGCTACGTACTTGATCATCGATTTAGGTTGTTCCCGACTTTGAATATCTTCAATCTTTCTTTGGATCAGCAGATATTCCATGACTTGATACCATGTGCCCAAGGAATGCTACTTCTTCAAGCCGAACTCGCATTTCTTCAACTTGGCATAAAGCTTATATTCACGAAGCTTTTGGAGTGTCGACCTCAAGTGTTGCTCATGATCTTCACGGCTTTTGGAATAAATAAGGATGTCATCAATAAAGGCGACCACAAAGTGATCTAAATATTCCTTGAATACTCGGTTCATCATATCCATGAAGGCGCGGGAGCATTAGTCAATCCAAAGGACATGACTAGTAATTCATAATGCCCGTCTTGGGAGTTACGAAAGCCGTCTTTAGAATGTCGTGTTCTAATCTTCAATTGGTGATATCGGAACGAAGATCAATCTTTGAAAAGAATTTGGCTCCTTGCAAGTTGGTCAAACAGGTCATCAATACGTGGCAATGGATACCTATTTTTGATGGTGACATGATTCAACTCCGATAATCAATACAAAGTCGCATACTCCCATCTTTCTTCTTCACGAATGTAACGAGGAGCACCCCAAGGAGAAGTACTAGAACGAATAAAGCCGATGTCTAACAATTCCTGCGGTTGGGTCTTTAACTCACGAAGTTCAATAGGAACCATTCGATATGGGGCTTTGGAAATAGGTTTTGTCTAGGGTTCAAGGTCGATACAAAATTCAATTTCACGCTCTGGGGGGTAGGCGGGAAGTTCTTGAGAGAATACGTCGGAAATTTATTAACAATAGGAATATCGTTTAAAAGCGGCGTATTTTTATTTAAATCTGTAACATGAGCTAAGAAAGCTTGACATCCATTTTTCAATAAGCGAATAGCTTTATGGCTTGAGATGGCCGTGATTGATTTTAATGGTTTGGTCGTTTGAATTCGCATAATAGGTTGATTAGGAATATGAAAGCTAACAACCTTACGAAAACAATCAATTTTTGCATGATAAGTAGTTAACCAATCAATCCACTGAAGAATCACGTCAAATGCAAGTATTTTTAATGAAATAAGATCGACAAGTAATGTGAGGGTACCGATTTGAACCAAACAAGACTTATAAATTATAAATGACCAAAGATATTCATCGGTTGGTCATGTTCATCTAAACACTGTTCATCTTTGCACTACGGGCCAAAGATATTCATCGAAATCATTCATCTTTGCACCACTGAGCCAAAGATATTCAATAATATCATCATTTAAGGCGAGGATGATGAAAAATATTTTAAAGAAATGAATCCAGTGAAACAAAATGACAAGGATTAAGGATTAAGGATTCGTACTTTGTTTTATCCATGTCCAAAAATACCTCAAAAATAATCATAGTGGTGTTAAATTCAAGAATGATCAAAACATGGATACAATCAAAGCTAGTATCCAGAATAGATATTTTGGACGAAAAGAAAAATTTTTATTTTTCAATGAATAGTGTCGTATTCGTGAATAGTACCGTATACGTGAATAGTGTCGTATATGTGAATAGTAACCCCGACACTAAAAGTTCCAAATTTGATTAAAAAGTTCAGATCAATACTTTGGCATCATGATATTAGAATAAATAATATCATTAAAAAAATATCCTTTACCTCGAAAGATCAGTAATTCTAACTTAAAAACCCGAATATAGGCTATGACTTGAACTTGCACCGTATAGCAATACTCAAAGTATACTCAAAATACTCACAAGAAGAACGCCATTTCGATAATATAGAGAGAAAACTTCAGTTTCTGGTGTGATTTTCAATTCTAACCTAAGCACCCTATTTATAGGAAAATGCTTAGAACACCAAAGTAGAAAATTTAATATAATAATATATATATATATATATATATATATATACAAATTTGTCTACGCACCTAGAACCATCTGAATTCAGCAACTTGCATGTGTTTAATGAGGCTAACCAAACAAAAAAACGTTTTTGTTAATTAAAACAATTAAAACTTCCAAAAATCAATTATTTCAGAGCTTCGGAACTTAAATAATTCATAATAAATAGTTTTTTATCAGAAAAATTCAAAACTCGTGATTTTCCATAGGAAATTCCATTATCTACAACTTTGCGGAAGGAAGTTTTCCAAATTCCAAATATAAATTGAGTAAAGAAATCTATAAGCGAAGCGATTTTACAAATTTATAATCAAATTTCGGTCGATAAATGGGGTCCACAGACATGTTTAACATGTTTTAAACATTTATTGCAAAAAAAATACTCTTCCTCCTCGTATACTCATATATCCCACATTAGTTGTAAAAATATCACCATTATTATATTATTAAAATATAATAATATATGAATTATTTTATCAGAAAAAGATAAAATTTCAATTTTCAACAATTGTCACATTAAAAATTTTCTCCATCTATATCCACATAAAATCAATATTTTCCTCATCATATGAATCAATAATTAATTATTCACAAATAATATTACGAGAATCACAATATTGACAACGTGCAGGTTCAGGAAAGAGGGGCTTTCAATAAGAATTTCTCCTTCTTGGGTATTGCAATTAGGTGACCAAACCTCTCCTTAGGCAGAACTTTCTAGACATTGCCAATAATGTTATCTAATAATATTATTAGGATAATATGAATTATTGCTTCGATAATGAAAAAAATATTGTGTAATAACAATTATTGAAACAACAAAGAATATAAAATATCAACGCAAAGCAATTATTAAATCAATAAAAATCTTGAGCAGTAATTCTTCGTAACCATTATTGAGTAGTGCCTTCTTACGTAAGAATCAATAATTGGTGCAATACTGGTAATCTTCTTGTGTTTTAACCATTAGAGTATTTTAACAAAGATTGATAGCAGTAATAACTATGCCATTTTTTTAAACAACTTATATTTGTCGTTTTTCTTCATCGATCGCTTTTTCGTTATGGGGCCCACAAAAGCTGGCTGGCGTAAATGCGAATATTCCCAAACAATCTGAATATTCCACGACCAAACGAATATTCCCTAAGCAATAATGAATATTTTATAACCACTTGCTTATTTTGAAATATTTGCGTATTTTACCCATAACTATCCACATTAATCAAATCAACCCTTACTATTTCAAAATAATAAATAGAGGAAAATAAATTTCATTTATTAATAATTTGGGGTCTTACAACCTCCCCTCCTTATGAAATTTCGTCCTCAAAATTGACGTACGTACCTGGTGTTTCAAAAAGGTGAGGATACCTCGCTTTCATTTTCGTTTCCAATTCCCAGGTAATTTCCTCTATAGCATGATTCCTCCACAAAACTTTAACTTGTGGTATGACCTTTGCGCGTAGGATATGCTCCTTCCTATCCAAGATCTTGACATGTACCTCCTCATACGTTAAGTCTTACGCTATCTCTTAGGTTCTAACTCTATAGCGTGATTCGGGTCTTTCACATATTTCTGAAATACGGATATGTGAAACACATTATGAACACGAGACATACTCGGAGGTAACGCGAGTCTATAGGCTACATTTCCTACTCGGTCAAGAATTTGAAATGGACCAATAAATCGTGGATTGAGCTTTCCTCTCTTCCCAAATCTTGTAACTCCCTTCCATGGAGCAACTCATGACAATACATGATCCCCTATACTAAATTTCACGTCCTTTCGATGAAGATCCGCATAACTCTTTTGTCGATCTTGTCTTGGTTTGTATCGTTGTCGAATCATTTGGATCTTTTCAGTAGTCATACGTACCAACTCGAGGTCCCAACAAAGTTGCTTCACCCACCTCGTCCCAACACACTTTGGAGAGCGACATTTTAAATACATATAATGCTCAATTGGAGCCACACCTATACTTTACGATAAGCTGTTGTTGTAGGAGAATTCCACCAATGGTAAATACTTATCCCAAGCGCCCTTGAAGTTCAGGACACGAGTCTTAATAGATCTTCAAGAGTTTGAATAGTCCTCTCGATTATCCGTCTGGTTTGAGGATCAGATTTGAACTAAATCGTAAATCCGTGCCCATAGCTTTTTGCAAGCTAACCCAAAATCTTGAAGTGAATCTTGGGTCACGATCCGAAACTATGGATATAGGCATGTCATGCAACCTCACAATCTCATTCACGTACATACTAGCAAGACGTTCAAGGGAATAAATCTCCCGTATCGGCAAGAAATGAGCAGACTTGGTTAATCTAGCAATAATAACCCAAATAGCATTGATGCCTTGAGAAACCGTAGGAAGACCCGTAACGAAATCCATGGTAAAGTGTTCCCACTTCCATTTCAAAATCTCAAGTGGTTGCAACGGACCCTTAGGTACTAGATGCTCCGCCTTTACACGTTGACAAGTTGAACACATTGAGATAAACTTTGCAATCTCTCTCTTCATATTGTTCCACTAAAATGTATGTCGAAGATCACGATACATTTTGGTACTTCCAGGATGGATTGCAAAAGGTGTATTGTGTGCCTCCATCATAATCTTGTACTTCAAATCAGAGTCGTTAGGGACACAAAGTTTGTAGTGGACTTGAAGTATTCCTTCTTCATCAATTCTCGCTTCTGAATAGCACCTTCTTGTACTTTCTTCTTCATGCGCATCAGCTCTGGGTCGGTGGCTTGAGCAACCTTAACTTTTTCTATTAAAGTTGGCTCTATGCGTATACTTGACATCATCGCACTCATTCCTGCATATGATCTTCTACTCAACGCGTCATCTACCACGTTCGCTTTTCCAGGATGGTATTGAATAGTGTGTTCGTAATCTTTCAACAACTCAAGCTAATGTCATTGTCGCATGTTGAGTTCCTTTTGCGTGAAGAAATATTTGAGGCTTTTATGGTCTGAATATATCTCCACTTTCTCCCCATATAGATAGTGCCTCCATATCTTTAGCGCGAAAACGACTACTGCCAACTCTAGATCATGAGTAGGATAATTCCTCTCATACTCTTTAAGTTGTCGCGAGGCATAGGCTATGACTTTCCCATGTTGCATGAGAACACATCCTAACCCTTTTGCACGAAGCATCATCAGATAACAAATCCATCCGTACCAGATGGTATTGTTAGAACAGGTGCCGAAATGAGTCTCCTCTTGAGCTCTTGGAAACTCTTCTCGCATTCCTCGCTCCATACGAATTTTGTATCCTTCCGAGTTAGCTGGGTTAATGGAGTAGCGATTCGAGAAAACCCTTCCACGAATCTCCGATAATAACCAGCTAAGCCCAAAAAGCTACGTACTTCAGTCACTGACTTCGGTTGCTCCCAACTTTGTATTGCTTCAATCTTCGCCGGATCAACAGATACTCCATGTTTCGACACCACGTGCCCAAGGAATGCTACTTCCTCAAGCCAGAACTCGCATTTCTTCAATTTGACATATAGTTGGTTTTCACGAAGCCTTTGGAGTACCAACTTCAAATGATGCTCATGATCTTCACGGCTTTTGGAATATATGAGGATGTCATCAATAATGACAACAACAAATTGATCCAAATATTCCTTGAATACTCGATTCATCATATCCATGAAAGCCGCAGGAGCATTAGTCAATCCGAAAGACATGACTAAGAATTCATAATGCCCGCATCTGAGGAGTTCTAAAGGTAGTCTTTGGAATATCCTCGGTTCTAATCTTGGTGATGATATCCGAGCGAAGATCGATCTTTGAAAAAATTGTGTGCCTCAGAATCGGGTCAAACAAGTCATCAATACGAGGTAGAGGATACCTATTCTTGATGGTGACATGGTTCGATTCCGATAGTCAATACAAAGTCGCATACTCCCATCTTTCTTCTTTACTGAATAAAGCAGGAGCACCCCAAGGAGATGTACTAGATTGAATGAAACCGATGTCCAACAATTCACGTAGTTGGACCTTTAACTCTTGAAGTTCAATAGGAGCCATTCGATATAGGGTTTTAGAAATGGGTTTTGTACGGAGTTCAAGATCAATAAAGAATTCAACTTCACGTTAAGGGGGTAGGCAGGAAGTTCTTGAGAAATCGTCGGGAAAGTCAATAACAATGGGAATATTATTCAAATTTGGCGTGTCTTTATTCAAATCCATAACATGGGCTAAGAAAGCTTGACATCCGTTTTTCAATAAACGAATAACTTTATGATTAGATATAGCGGTGATTGATTTTAATGGTTTAGTTGCTTGAATTGCATACACACGGTTGGTTAGTAATATGAAAACTAACAACCTTACGAAAACAATCAATTTTGGCATGATGAGTAGTTAACAAATCAATCCCTAAAATTACATCAAAAGCAAGTATCTTTAAAGAGATAAGGTTAACGGGTAAGGTGATGGTGCCAACTTGAATCAAACAAGATTTATAAGCGAGTGGATGTGATGAAAGTTTCTCCTAACGGAGTTTCCACAGATAGGTCAAAGTCTAATTTCTCCAGTCAAGTTTAAATGTTGAGCACAAGCGGGAGAGATAAATGAATGGGTAGCATACCAGATCAAGTAAGGTATAAACTTCGCAAGAATTTATAAATAGCTTACCCGTGATCACCTCGTTTAGGTTCCTCGCATTTTGACCGATCACAACAAACACACTTCCAGAGGCGATTGACTTTGACTTTTACGGGACGATCTTTTGAGTCACCATCCCCCATTGAACTAGGTTTTGATGCTGCGTCTAATCTCGAGCGATATGTCCTTCCTTTCCACAATTATAGCATACCTTGAAGCTGTTGTGGGCGGTTTGGTGATATGTCCATCTTTCCGCATTTATAGCATATATATGACCGGTGGTCGTTCTCCTCCCTTAGAACCCGATTCTTGCAAGGCCTTTTGTCGTCTTCACATGGTCGTTGTTAAATCTCCTCTTTAAAATCTCTCCTCGACTAGCTTTTTCTATTTTCATGGCCATGATTACCACCGGAGTGGTTACCATTTTGTCCGTCTTTTTCTTTCTCATTTGGTTATCGTTGTTTTGTTGTTGCTACCTCCGGTATGATCCTCATTTTGTGGTCCCTCAGTTGGACCGTACTCGTTATCTCGCTCTAATAATTGAGCCATGTTTACAACATCTCGATAGAGAGAAAATTTATGAGAAATGAGATCTTGACGTATCGGGTTTCAAAACTCTAAGAAACAATCGCGCGTCATCGTTCCTCATTCTCCACCAAATGAGGTGCAAACACGGATAACTCTGCAAACTTTGCCTCGCATCTTTGAGGCACCGTCATGTTGTTTTGTTCTAATCGATGAACTCCACTTCCTTCATATGTCGAACACTTTCGTGAAAGTATTTGTCATTAAATAGTTTGAAATGTCTCCCAAGACATGCCGAGTCTTGGTGGATGGAGTGCGCTTCATGAGACTCCCACCAATAATACGCCTCACCATGGAACATAAAGGTGGCAAATGGAACCATCTGTTCCTCCGTGCATCCCAAGACATCGAAATCTTGGTAATTTGCTTGACCCATGTTTCCGCTTGTGATCGGATCGGCTTTCCCTTAAATTCGTGGTCCCAACTCTTTGAAGCTGCCATTTGTGACAACCCGTGAATTGCTATCATTTCCTCCCCGTATTTTGAACACAAGTCTCCCTCGTCGATTTTTCATGAAGCGCAAAAAGCTTCTAAACATCCCTCGTTCATCATCGCTTAATGGTGTGTTGTTCACGGGAGGAACATTGCCCGACTGTTTGCACGTTCTCCTCGTTCTTTGAGTCTGCAGACGTCTCCACGGTCTCTTTTCCATTGTTAATATTCTCGATCGACATTCTCAAATACCGTCATAAAAACAAGGGTTAATTAAAGAAATCAATATATCACATAATATCCCTATATCTTGACCAACTAACAAATAAGCTTAGGTAGGACACACTAGCGAAGGATTTACTCGTCTCTCCCTCCTAGTTCTATTCCCCGATCTCCGCTTGGAGATCATATCCTAAGCTCGATACCAACCTGTGACGCCCCCAAAATAGGTATACATCACCCATTACGAGTTGTCAATACATGAAGTACGAAACAACTACAACTTTATTATTACAACATATAAATTGTGAGTTTAAATACGAGATATTGCCATCTAGACAATATTCACACGCAAATAAATCCCCATCATAATTATTGATACATTATTTTACAAAAATGGTGCGGACTACTAAACAACTCTTTCTAGAACCTTCATTCCATACCCCAACTAGTACTCGCTACATTCTCGCCTCCTGAGAAGAAAAATGGAACAACAAGGAAAAGGGTGAGCTCAACTAGCCCAGTAAAGAATATTATGACTAAGATAATATACAACAAATTATCGTTAGTCTTCAACTGGGAAAAATCTAATAGAATACAATAGACAACAAGTTTTAAATCAATATTCACAGCGGAAATAATAATTCATTAGAAGAGTTAAGTAGAGAATGCAAACTACTATCTTCTATGTATGAATTTAAAAGTTCATCGTCTATCTTTTATCCCTGTAACATCAATCAATATACATCTGGAATCAAATATTTATCTTTGCACTGAGGCCAAAGATATTCATCGATTGGGTCATGTTCATCTAAAACACTGTTCATCTTTGCATTACGGGCCAAAGATATTCATCGAAATCATTCATCTTTGCACTACTAAGCCAAAGATATTCAATAATATCATCATTTAAGAGGCGAGGATGATGAAAATATTTTTAAAAAGCGAATCCGGTGAAACAAAATGATGAGGATTAAGGATTAAGGATTCAGTACTTTATTTTATCCATGTCCAAAAATACCTCAAAAATAATCATAGTGGTGTAAAATTCAAGAATGATCAAAACTTGGATACAATCAAAGCTAGTATCCGAATAGATATTTTAGACGAAAAGAAAATTTTCATTTTTAGATGAATAGTCTTAATGATATAGTGAATAAGATCAGAGTATCGTGAATAGTGTCATAATATCGTGAATAGTAACTCCCAAACACTAAAAGTTCTAAATTTGATTAAAAAGTTCAGATCAATACTTGACATCATGATATTAGAATAAATAATATAATTAAAAAATAATATCCTTTACCTCGAAAGATCAAGACTTCTAAATTGAAACAGAAATATAGGCTATGACTTGAACTTGCACCAGTATAGCAATACTCAAAGTATACTCAAAATACTCACAAGAATACATTTCGATAATATAGAGAGAAAACTTCAGTTTCTGGTGTGATTTTCAATTCTAACCTAAGCACCCTATTTATAGGAAAATGCTTAGAACACCAAAGTAGAAAATTTAATATAATAATAATATATATATATATATATATATATACAAATTTGTCTACGCACCTAGAACCATCTGAATTCAGCAACTTGCATGTGTTTAATGAGGCTAACCAAACACAAAAACGTTTTTGTTAATTAAAACAATTAAAACTTCCAAAAATCAATTATTTCGGAGCTTCGGAACTTAAATAATTCATAATAAATAGCTCTTTTATCAGAAAAATTCAAAACTCGTGATTTTCCATAGAAAATTCCATTATCTACAACTTTGCGAAGGAAGTTTTCCAAATTCCAAACATAAATTGAAAGAAATCTCTACAAGCAAGCGATTTTACTGTGCTATAATCAAATTTCGGTCGATAAATGGGGTCCAATGAGCATGTTTAACATGTTTTAAACATTTATTGCAAAAAAAATACTCTTCCTCCTCGTATACTCATATATCCCACATTCGTTGTAAAAATATCACCATTATTATATTATTAAAATATAATAATATATGAATTATTTTATCGAGAAAAAGATAAAATTTTAATTTTCAACAATTGTCACATTAAAAATTTTCTCCATCTATATCCACATAAAATCAATATTTTCCTCATCATATGAATCAATAATTAATTATTCACAAATAATATTACTGAGAATCACAATATTGACAACCGTGCGGTTCAAAGAAAGAGGGGCTTTCAATAAGAATTTCTCCTTCTTGGTAGCGTAATTAGGTGACCAAACCTCTCCTTAGACGAACTTTCTAGACATTGTCAATAATATTATCTAATAATATTATTGGATAATATGAATTATTGCTTCGATAATGAAAAAATATAGTGTAATAACAATTATTGAAACAACAATGAATATAAAATATCAACGCAACAATTACTAAATCAATAAAATATTTGAGCGATAATTACGTAACCATTATTGAGTAGTGCCTTCTTACGTAAGAATCAATAATTGGTGCGATACCTTGTCTTTCTTGTGTTTTAACCATAAAGTATTTTAACAAAGATAATTCAGTAATAACTACGTAGTTATTTTTAAACAACTTATATTTATCGTTTTTCTTCATCCAATCGCTTTCAGTTATGGGGCCCACAAAAGGCTGCTAGGCCGTAAATACGAATATTCCCAAAACAATCTGAATATTCCATGACCAAACGAATATTCCCTAAACAATAATGAATATTTTATAACCACTTGCTTATTCGAAATATTTAAGTATTTTACCCATAACTATCCACATTAATCAAATCAACCCTTACTATTTCAAAATAATAAATAGAGGAAAATAAATTTTATTTATTAATAATTTGGGGTCTTACAAGTAATATAGATCTCTAATATTAGAATAATATCATCACAATATAATACTATCATATATATAGATATACATGGAATAACCTAAACACATAGCACATAACCCTATCAGTCTATAACACACATAAGACTTTGTATCAGGTCTAACTATTTTAGTCTGACTTAAGTTCGAAAAAGTTCTAACGTCCGAATGAGTCAACAATGGGACAAAATTTCGAGTTTAAGTTCAATTAAACTCTGCCTAACACTTAACAATTATCTAATATAATTTTAATAACAGTCGAAATATTTTTCGTAAGCTCGTAATAATTTTCAAATAATTATTACTATTTATCATGAATTTTCAATCATTAATATTGTATTTAAATGAATTAAATACCACAAAATTCTTTTATCATTAATATTTATTTTATACCAAATATTAATGAAAATCATCACATAATATTAAAATATATTTATAATATATCAAAGTATTTTAATACCTTAAAATCATATTTATATGATTTTTAAACATTTAAATCTTTTATCCGATAATCGCTTTTAATATTAAAATATTAATATTTTCATGATAAAATATCAAAAGTTATATTTTATAACTTAAAATATTTTTATAACACTTAAATCATATTCATATGATTTTTAAATCATTTATTCTATTTTTCCATTATTTATTTAATATAGTTATTAAATAAACTAATTATCATTAATACTAATTAATTAATGAATTTCATCATAAAATATTAAAAGTTACTTAAAATATCTTTAAATATTTTCTTATATCATAATATTATTTTTCATGATTTTTCATGAATTAAAATCATTTTAAATAATTTATTTAATATTATAATTAAATAAATTAAATACCATTTATATTCCAAAAATATTAAATATTTATGAAATATACTTAAAATAATAAAAAACTATTTTTCGAATTTAAAATAATTTTTGAGAATTTATTTAGTATTTTTAATAATTAAAAATCATTTTTTCTATCTATTTAATTAAAATAATCATTTTCGGAAAATAATAATTAATTTCAGAAATTAAGTGTCATTATAGGGCTTTTTAGGCGACAAGTCCGCCGCTAATGGTGTTCTTGAGGTGTTCTTCAACAAACCCGAACACCATGCTTGATTCAGGTGGCTTGTTTGACCTTAAATAAAACCGTGTTGTTAATGATTCTGTAAAGTCTCGTGTAATATGTTAGTAGTATTATTGTAATACTACAATCTCCAGCAAGTTATATGGCTAAATCGTTTCTGTACCATGTATTTGACAACTCAGAATGGGTGATGTATACCTATTTTGGGGGTGTCACAGTTGTGGTAGAATGTGATGATGGATATGAAATAGTGTGAATTCGTTGCGTATGAGTAGAATCTGAGATGATTGAATATAAGTTATTATGACAACCTAGTTTTGGTGAATGTTTAGAAGATGTAAACTCCTAGTGAGTAGTTATGGTAAAATGTAATAATGGATGAGAAATCCACAAAGGAGGAAATTGTAAAGGTTAAGTTAAAAACCTAGTTTTGATCAAGAGAGTAAGCAGAGATTAATATTCTTTAATTTCGAGGACGAAATTCTTAGAAGAATAGGTGAATGTGACAACCCAAGAATTTAGACGATTAATAAAATCTTAAATGATTAAATTAAAGGTTAAACTTTAAAACCTAGAGTGGAAATAGATGATTTATTTAACATTTCTAAGAAAAATCAATACGGTTTAATAATTGAAAGAGATTATGTAATAATATATATGTCATGCCATTTGAAGAAGGCCTATTAAATGTAGCAAATCGTATTAAGAGGTTTAATATACATTAACTTAAATGTCTAGTCTAATATATGAGTATATAAATCACTTTATAATTTATGAAGGATATGTATATATATGTAATATGGTAAATATATTAAATTATATTTGATATATGTAAAGAAATTAATCTGAATAATATATAATGTGAGAAAATAAATTTATTAATTTTTTTTCTATATGTGATGTGTGCATGTTTGGTGTATCTTGTAATTGGGAGTTAATATATATATATATATATATATATATATATATATATATATATATATATATGTTATGTTAGGAAATAAAATTGTTGGGAACAATTTTCATAATAAAGCAAAAAAGAGCGGAGTTAAGCATGTAATATTTATATATACTTTACCCAAAAGTATTAGAATAAATTCTTATATGAAATTAATTTAATAAAGAAAAGATATTATATTTATCGTAATATCTCAAGTAAAGTATATATAAATTCTTAATTGAATTTATGTTAATAAGGTAAGGATATTATATTATCTTGGGTATGTAAATAATTGTATTTGCATAAGAAATTATGTGTAGAATATTTATTTTGTAATTATAAAATAAATATGTAATTTAAATGTTATGTTTTATATAATTTATGTATCAAAGATGTGTTATATAAATTATATGATTTCATGAGGTTATGATAAAAATTAAGACATTAGATCATAGTAATTTACATGACCCAAACAATTTCTTTAAAGCCCAAAATATTAAGTTCAAAACCTAATTTAAATCCAATTTGGTGAAAGTCAAAATTGGTCAAAGTGCTAGTTTATTATTTGTGTAAGTATGCATGTGGGATAAATAAAAAAGGAGAGTAGAGTAAAGGGAGGGGGAATGCAGCGGCTATTTGAGGGAGTAATAAGCATGTGGGGTAAAAAAATAAAAAAAATAAATCAAAGTTTACTCTCACACTCCAAGCCAAGTGTCACCCCAAAGTTCTAGCCCCATTATTTTGTTAAGAGGTGCAAGCAAGCTAAAAGATTAGAGAAAGAAAGAGGAGCCGGGTGGAAGAAGGGAATACTAACACATGCTAAATAAATTTGTTTGCCACCTTGCATATCAAATAAAATCTCTTAAGATAGAGAGAGAGAGAAGATATTGGAAAGAGAAAGAATAGATATGTAAGATATTAAGAGAGAGAAGATGAGAGAAGCAAAATAGAAAGAGAAGAAAGTGAGTGGGTCGGCAGGGAGGAAGAGGGAGAAGAAAGTTGGTCCTTATGCCACCACACTTCATCTCTTATTTTGGGAAGAAGAAATATAGCCAAAGATCAAAGGTATAAATCCTAACCAAGTTTATGTATATTATTTTGGTTGTGTTGAATCAAATCTTAAGTTATGATCTTGAACTCTAAAAATCATAGATCTACATGTTTTAAAGTGTGTTATGTGTAGATCTAGCCATTTTGGATGTTAACAAGTTTGATCAAAGAAGAAAAGTGAAAATAGTTTTTAAAACTAAGAAAAACTAGTGGACTGCTGCCCCTAAAATGAAAATTCGGGGTTAGTTAGGATGTTCAAAAATTCTGGTCTTTTGGTATGTTATAGTACACTGAATAAGCTTTCCATGGACTCCGGAACGGACTAAATCCGACTTCGGAGGAAAGAGTTATGCCATTTTAAAGTAGCCAAGTAAAAACTGGAAAACTCATTTCGGTTCAGTCCACTTGAACGGAATTTCTGGACTAATTTATTCGGAATCTGAGAAAATGTCAGTAGGAAAGAGTTGTAGTCCCGGAAGTTAGCTTCGTGTGGGCTCAAAAATCGCTCAAAAATGTTTTAAAACGAAAACGTTATGACTGCTTTAGCAAAAGAGGGTAAATCTGGGAAAAAGATGAAAACTGTTGCGAGTGGACATTTTTGGGACCTGTTTTAGGCTGCCTAAGAGGTTTGAAATTGCTGGGTGATATTTTTTAAAAATACTTTGGTATGACATGTATAACATATCCAAAATTCAGATTAATCGGAGTTACGAGTAAGGCATGAGAAAATCGCAAAGTGGCCGCCTTAAGATGCGTAACAGGCAGAGCAGCAGCAGCGCCTGCTGAGCGCCGCGCGCGCCTGGGCTGTGTTGACTGCTGCTTGATGTCTTTTTCGCACACTGTTTTGATGAGCTTCCGTGATCCGTTTTCGCGGTGTGAAATTTTTCTTAAATACTATGACATGAGGTCTATAACATGCTCAAAATTTCACTGTTATATGACTTATGATTTGAGAATTAAAAATGAGCGAACATGCATGTCAGAACTAAAATTTGAAGCGAACATTAGGCGTCGATCATGATCGACTTTGACGTTCGACGTTAGAATCGCGTTAAAGAAAAATAATAAGTCATAATAAATCTATTAAAGTCCTACTGATATGAGATTTGAATATAAGTGATATTTTATGTAGAAACTTCCTTTCGGGTATAAATAAAGCAATACAATTATGTAATAAATATAAATTACATACTTGAGTGCGAAATAAATCTATAGTTGCCTTTAAATTTATTTTTTGTGGTGCAACGAAGAACGTGAAACCTTTGAAAAATTTTATTAATCATAAAAATAATATTTTGAGGTTTCTGGGGTTCTTAATGTGGTTTTTGAGCAGAGATTTACGTAACGGAATATATATATATATATATATATATATATATATATATATATATAAAGTAAAAATACAAATATTTGTAAAACAAAAAATAAAGCAATTGTGCTAGCAGGATAAAATATTTGTATATGAGGCCATAGTCAGTGTTGACTCATGAACGGATAAAATAATATAAAAATTATTTAAATTAAAAAAATAATATAGTAAATTGATTTTTACTATAAAAGCTATCCATTAGTACATTTAAACTAAATTTTGCGAGTAAATGTAAAAGATAATTACGAAATTGAATAAAAATGATTTAATCTTCAAGATGTAAAATATTTACATCTTAAAATGTGTGAGACCTTTATAAGCGATTAAAATATTATTAAATTATTAATAATATTAGATGATTAAAATATTATTAAGTGATTAATAATATTAGCAAATGATTAATAATATTAGATGATGATTAAAATATTATTAAATGATTAATAATATTTGATAAGAATTAAAATATTATTATATGGTTAATAATATTGATAAATGATTAAAATATTATTAAATGATTAATAGTATTTGTGAATGATTAATATTCTATTAAATGATTAGTAATGTTAAGAAGTGATTAAATATTATTAAGAGATTAAAATATTATTAAATGATTAATAATATTAGACAAAAGTTTAAGATAGTGGTTAAGTGATAGTAATACTATTAAGGGATAATAATATTACTAATGAGTTAAAGAATTATTAAATGTTTGATTATTCAATGTTTGATTATGTGGCTAAATATTAGCTAATTTATTATTTGAGTAATAGTATTGTGATATAAAGTGCATTATGCTAATCAGAAGATCGATCTTATTAATTATAGGTCTTTCATAAGAGATTAAATTAGTTTGCTTAGCAGTAATCAGCGGTACAGGCAAGTCTCCTAACTCAAACTCGAGTTATTATGTTTCAAGCATTCTAGTGGATTAATCATAAAAATAATATTTTGAGGTTTCTGGGGTTCTTAATGTGGTTTTTTGAGCAGAGATTTACGTAATTAATATATATATATATATATATATATATATATATATATATATATATATATATATAAAGCAAAAATACAAATATTTGTAAAACAAAAATAAAGCAATTGTGCTAGAGGATAAAATATTTGTATATGAGGCCATAGTCGGTGTTGACTCATGAGCGGATAAAATAATATAAAAATTATTTAAATTAAAGAAATAATATAGTAAATTGATTTTTACTATAAAAGCTATGCATTAAATTTAAAAACTCAAATTTTAAGTAGTAAATGTAAAAGATAATTTCGAAATTGAATAAAATGATTTAATCTTCAAGATGTAAAATATTTACATCTTAAAATGTGTGAGACCTTTATAAGCGATTAAAATATTATTAAATTATTAATAATATTAGATGATTAAAATATTATTAAGTGATTAATAATATTAGCAAATGATTAATAATATTAGATGATGATTAAAATATTATTAAATGATTAATAATATTTGATAAGAATTAAAATATTATTATATGGTTAATAATATTGATAAATGATTAAAATATTATTAAATGATTAATAGTATTTGTGAATGATTAATATTCTATTAAATGATTAGTAATGTTAAGAAGTGATTAAATATTATTAAGAGATTAAAATATTATTAAATGATTAATAATATTAGACAAAAGTTTAAGATAGTGGTTAAGTGATAGTAATACTATTAAGGGATAATAATATTACTAATGAGTTAAAGAATTATTAAATGTTTGATTATTCAATGTTTGATTATGTGGCTAAATATTAGCTAATTTATTATTTGAGTAATAGTATTGTGATATAAAGTGCATTATGCTAATCAGAAGATCGATCTTATTAATTATAGGTCTTTCATAAGAGATTAAATTAGTTTGCTTAGCAGTAATCAGCGGTACAGGCAAGTCTCCTAACTCAAACTCGAGTTATTATGTTTCAAGCATTCTAGTGGATTAATTATTCCACATCTTTGATTATTGATTCGCACTTAGTGCATGTTGCATATGTTCATCAGGTATGAAAGGCTAATCACCTTCATTACCATAAGGTTCAGTTAAATTGTTGAGGTCATTCTTTGACCTTCAAACATTATTATTTCGATCATGCAATTATTGAAACTTGATTCATGTTATTTCACAATTATTATATTGTTGAAAACTTGAAAGCTTATTCATCCTTTTCAATCATGATATATCTTTATTGTATTTAAAACTTGCTGGGCAAATTTTGTTGCTCACACTTGCTATATCATGATAAAAAAATTCAGATTAAGATGAAAGCTCGAGTAAAGGCAGAAGCAAAGACAAAGTGCAAGATTAAATTATGGTGCAGTTAGATCTATTAAATTTTCTGACAAAAATAACATTGTAAACCTTTTTAGATATTCAAGGTATGTATTTAGTTAAGGTTGTAGACCTTGGGAATTATATATAAAAGTTTAATGTATAAACAATTTATGTTTATATCTTTTGCAATAGTTATAGAAATGATGTACCAGATCCGAAGTAAAAAGTACCTAGATTTGGGGGCGTCTCAGAGGGAGATATGGATATAGCGTTATACGTTAGTATGATGAACGATGTGAAGGAAGAAAGAGAGGTAACATTGGTTACTACGGTGGTACCTACACTAGAGTCATCACCTCCAGATGCAATGAGATCATTGTATCTGGCAGTGCTTGACAAGAATGTGCAACTGAGTACAGTTGTGCAGAAACAGAATGAAGAGATTAGTGCTCTTTATATAGCGAAGGAGTCTGCAGAAGCAGATTTTGAGTCAGAGCATGAAGAAAAGGTGCTCATGACAAATAAGGCTAAAGACTATAAGAACGAGGCCGATGAGCTTTGTTGGGAACTGGGGGAAAAGGACCAGAAGATAGCATAGATGTCTTACATGCATCAGAGTGCTCATAAGGATTTCAAGCTGAAAGTTGCTTGTTATTCCATTGAGTCAGGACAAACCCGTCATATGATTAGTCGAGATACTGTAGCAAAGATTGTGAATGAGAAACATGAGGACGCTGTTATGCATTATTAGAAATCTAGAGTTATAAATATGTGTGTAGTGACGTAAAACCCTCTTTTGTATAAAAAGGGTAGTCTTTTTATAAAATCTCAACTTTTGTGAAGTACAATTGCGGGATAGAGATGTAATAGCTTTTGGCTATGGAAAACAAATTGTAAATTGTTTCAAACTATGAAGAAGCATATTAATATAATGAAGTTTTCATTTAATATGCTTTGTTATGGTAGGAGTTGGTATGTGGCAATAATAACGAAGTAAGAAAATAGATAATAATGAAATTTTATAAAAAAATGCCGCTATGGAGCAGACAACATAATCCGGAAGCGGAATCACATAATGATAATCAAGGGGGTCAGAACAACCCTATGCAAGAGTTCATTAATTTATTAACGGTACGCATTTAACCAAACTGGGGTAGATTACCATGGGACCTAGGGTAGCGAGCGACTACCTTTAAAGAGTTTAAAAGTGTAGGTCCGCCAAAGTTCAAAGAAACGACGGACCCATTAGAAGCCAAACATGGGTAAAGGAAATAGAGAAGGCGTTTGTTATTACAAACGTAGGTGAGGCGCAAAAGACTTCTCTTGCGACTTACATGATGAAGGGGAAGCCAACTGTTGGTGGGAGGCTCATCAAGGTGGGGTAGAACATATACAGTAACGTGGGAATAGTTCAAGAAGGTTTTCTTCGAGAATTTTTTCCCCTACAAACATGTGAGGGAGGATGGAGATTATGTTCTTAGAACTTAAACTAGGGGACATGACGGTTCCCCAGTACTCGGCCAAATTCAATGAATTGGCAAGGTTTGCTCCACATCAGGTGGACACTGAGGAGAAGAAGGCTAGTAGGTTTGAGCACGACATGAAACCCTAGGCTCTATAGTAGGATTTTGGTGTTTCGGATTGTTTCCTATGGGACCATTCTGGAGAAGGTGATTATATCAGACGGTGGTAGTGAGGCGTTGACTCAATACCACAAAGAGAGGAAGAATAAGAGCAAGGGAGAGGGAGGAACCAAGGCAGAGAATGCCAATGGCAGTATGCCAAAAAGAAAGAATTTTAACTCCGGGAATACTGGAGTGGGACAAGGGGATCCTAAGCGTAAGATCGAAGCGTGTAAGACATGTGGAAAGACTCATCTAGGAGTCTATTTGAAAGGAATTATAAGTACCATTACGGTAGAGGAGGAGGGAATAACTGTCGTTGATTATATTAGTGGAAATGGTTTCATGGATAATAATGGTAAGCAAGTGTCGAAAGATAAACACCGATAATGTTGAGAGAATTTGAAGTAATTCTTGGTATGAATGGGTTGATTAATCATAGAACTTTAATAAATTGTTAGAATAAAAGTATGAATCTTCGGTTTTCTAAGAAAATCCAAGGTAGTAATTTACGGTAATAAAATATCGCGACGCTCTTGTTGTCTAACGATGACGCAAGTTAGAAGGATGTTAAGGAAGAGGATGAGTCGTTACGGTTGCGTATCAACTACCGTTGTGACAACCCGAAAAATCGGATTGTCAAGAATTTAAGTTTAAAGAATTAGTTATTAATAAAATGAATTTTATTAATACTAATATGTGCTGTGTGTTTATTAATCGTTCTATAACCTAGAATGATTATTAATCGGGAGGATTCTGGCTACGAGCTAGATTGAACGAGTAAGAATTTTCAAGATGAAAATAAAATTTTTCCGGGAACAAAAATATTTTCGGGGAAAAAGACGAAATAGACACTATTCACCGTTTACGCTTCGGAGATTTATTTTGAAATTCGAGAAGTTATTGATTATGCGTGAAATCTTGAGGCGTGATGGAATATTCAATAATATTTACATTATGGCAAAAACAAAGTTTTCGCCTACGGACTCAAAACCTAAAGGTTAGGGAAGTGAGTTCCGAGAATGTAATGAGTACGTATAATGACTAGGGTTATTATGCATGAGAAATACGAGTATGATACGAGTTATTATACGAGTATATTACGAAGATTAGTATGACGTATAATACGAATATCGTACGAACAATATACGAAGAGAAGACGAGAATACGAGAAAGGAATGCGTAGAATACGATAAGTCTTAATGGACTTTGCGTTCATGGACTTTGTAGAATCCAATTGGACTTAGATTATGTCAAGCCCAATGATTTGTGAAATTAAGCCCAAGATTGACCCAAGAAGAATTAGGATTAAGCCCGATCCAAAGAAATTAACCGCGGATCGAACCGATGAGTCACCAGATGGGTAAAACCCATGGGCATAAGGGGCGGCCACTTGGTCACCAAGTAAGGGTGGTGACCAAGTAAACTTGGTTGCTAAGTTTGGAATAGTAAGGAGGTTAGGGGCGAAATGACCAAATTGCCCTAACTTTGGTTTTCTATAAATAGAAACCTAGAATTTCATTTTCTATGATTTTGAAAATCCTCCACTTGAGAGAGATAGAGAGAGCTCGGTTGGGAGAGAAGAGGAAGAGCATGAGCATGAATGCTTGGATCAAAAGTGATCGAGAAATAGAAAAGCTAGCGAATCGCCGGCTTTGTATAACGGAAAAGGATTAACGAAGAACGGTAATCCGAACCCTAATTTTTTCTAATAATTTTCTTTAAGTTTCTATGCTTAAAACATAGCTTAATGAGAATAAGAAGTAAAAGAGATTAGTAATTATTTCATATGGTTGAAATCATGAGAAAAAGAAGAAATAAGAACTTAGAAATTTAGTTTATAAATTTCTTAAGGAAGTATAAGGTTCATGAGGATGTTGAGCGATCTGAATGAATATTATGAATGAGTAGGTGAATAAAGTAAGGAATGATGTTCTATAACATCAAATTCCAAGAAAAAGGAGAATTGTAATCCAAAATATCAATTAAAATGAAGAACGAACGAAGAACGCGAAGAACACGCGAAGAACACGTAGAATGTTGTTGATGGACAAATTTAAAACCATCGTAGTGTAATTGTTGTTGATGGACAAGTTTAAAACCATCGCGTATAAGTTAGTTGCTTATTGCTTGGTTAGGAACGTTAGAAATGTTCATGAAGAATGGATTAAAATTGAGCTATAACGAAGTTATGGCGAAATTTTCGTAAAAGACAAACGAGAATTTGAAAGTTAGTAAATGAACCCGAACATGTAGGGTTTCATAAGAATGTAAGAGAAAGTAGAAAATGTGAGTCATGGACTCAAGAACGAATGAGTTCTGAGTTCGGATGACCGAATTACAGACAAACGAGCGAAGAACGTTAAAAGCTTAAAATGAACGAAGGGTGAAGATTAAGCCAATTGAATGGCACATTAACGAGTTTAGATTAAATTTTTACTTGATGGGTGTTAAAGTACGTGAGATAACGAAGAGAATGGCTTTGGAACGACCTCGTTCCGAGTTATAACGAAGGAGTTATGAGATCGCAAAGTACGCGTCTCAAACTTGATTTAAAACTTAGAAAATTTTTCTTGGGTTTTGGCTTGGCCATGCTTGTGAGAAGTAGAAGTGGCGCATGCGTGAGCTCGAACTGAGTCTTTGTTAATTGGCGCCAAAGCGTGAGAGATAATGAAGGGTTTGGCATGACGCGGACCAAGGAAGAAGAAGAGGCGTGGAGTCGACCGCAAATACTTGAAAGAGAGAGAAAGGCATGGAAATAGAACGCCATGATGATGAAGCAATACCCAGAAATGAGATTTTAATTGCTCAAATTCTCGGGGGATGTGCAAGAAAGAAGTATGAACATAATGTTCAACTAATGTAACACTTAGTCAAGTGTTTTAAACCTTTAATAAAGGTTGAATGAAAAGATTAAATGAGATTTAAAAGATAAAAAATGTGGACGCGAGTTACGGAACAGATGTCCGGGGACCGTAGTCGCGACAAATGAATGTGAGGGATTACTATGATTGTGATTCCTTAGTCGTTGATTGACGAAAGTAATGTATAACATTTTGATGTTATGACATGGCAATGAGAGATGAATGTAAAGCGTTTAGACGCTGTGAACGCAATGTTGTTACGATGAATGATCGGTCTTAGCATACAACGAACAGTATGGCTTTGACATTAAGAAATTATAATGAACATGGGGTTCATGGGTTGGATAACGATCAAAAGCGATTAAAACCTTGGTTAAAGGTTAAATAGAATTAAGAGGCGAGCAACGTGAACGACAGATACGTAAACGATCCTCGTGAATCGTAGTTGTGTCGAACGAACGTTCTAAGTATACTCGGTTGTATAACTTAGACATTAACAAAGGTTGTAAATAAGATACGAATGGTATCAAGAGAGTCGTAGTGAACGGTAATAAGAATACTGAAAGCTGAATATAAGTCGGATGAGAATGTTAGAATGAAATGTAAGCGTTGAACACTTTAACCGACGTAAGGGTTGAGTGTAAGAGAGTGTTTAACGGGCAGAACCTACACTCCGTGTATGGTTTAACCGTAATGTAATGAAGACTAAGTTTTATAGTGAGCGGTGAAGAAACTAAGTTAAAGATAATAATTATAACGTTAAGAAGCCGAGTTAATAAGTATAACTTGGAATGACGTTAGAGTTGAATGAACCGGACGTTGTAATGTATGAATTAGTTAATATGAAATGTTTAACGCTATGTTCTCATAGTATTGACATTGAATGATCGTTCTGAGTATACAAAAGACTGTATGACTTAGACGATGATGAATAAATCCTGAGGTATGACATTTAGTTGCCAGAAAGCCGTAAGGAATAAGAAGTTGACTTAACAAACATTATAGTTGAATGGTTCGTATAAGTTAAGAGAAGTTAGGTTGTGGTACAAACGTAACTTTGATGGTTGACATATGGGAGCTAGGCTAAACAATTCCTTTAAAGAGCGAAGGTATATACAAAACTGGCAACCGATCTAACTCACTGTGTGGGCAGTGTAGATGAGACGAGAACTTGTTTGTTGGTTGTTTGTGGAAAACCACTCAGAGTACCATATGGACTACTAGCAGAGAAGCGATGTGTGCTGAGTCCTATAGAAGTTATAAGAAGAAGATAAGAATACAAATCATCAAAGATGATGAACGTTTTGGGTAAGACATCTCCGTATGTCATGAAGCCGTAAAGTGAAAATGAAAGTTAGTCGCATAAGCATATATTGCAATAACGCGAACCTTAAGAAGTAAAGTAAAGTAAACCAATGCATAAGTCAAGTATATGACTAATTGGTGCACGTGTTATTTCCTTATGTGTTATATAGGGATTTGGAATGAGAAGTTCAGCGTAAGCTGTAGCTGTGCGTAAGGCAAGTTTTCTAACTTCATTCATACTATATGAATGCTAGTTTCTTAAACTTCTCAGATGTTGAACTTGAGAAGTTCTGTCTATGTGCAAATGTGCGATATTTGTACAAGGTGGTAGTATGTATGAGGCCGTGTGCCATAATGTGAACACTTTGGTGTTTCTATGAGATGAACTGTTTTGTGATCGAACTATTCAATACAAGTATGCTCGGTTTATTCATGAACCGTTATTGTTAAGTCTGTGCTAATGATTCTAGCCAGATAGAATGTGTATGAAAAAGGTAGAAGAATGAACGTATTTCAAAGTGAAAATGACTGATGTTTTAAGATGATAGGAATCGAGACTATTCCTATTATTCAAGTTACTTCATAACCTTTGTTCGGTTATCAGAGTTCTGAAAAATGTTTAAACTCTTGAAGTTGTTTGTTCAACTGTTATGACTTGCTGGGCAATTGAATGCTCACACTTGCTTTAAATGAAAAACATTTTCAACGAACGATGTTAGAAAGAACTTAAGGATCCCGTAAAGATCAAGCTGAGCGGTATCTATACGAAGTGCCATTCAGTATATGAATGTGCGTGAAGATCAAGCGAAGACTCATAATATAGAATGATAGAATTAAACTATAGAATAGTTTAATGAACGATTATGTATCCTTGGTGGCGGATAAAAGTCACTTGAACAAGATGTAAAGAATAATGTAATTATCATTATTTGTAATGAAAGAGGTTTTATGGTTATAGAACCTAGGATTTGAGAATGTATGTCGTTATATTTAGCTATATAATGATGTATGTTTGGAAGAAGATGAGATCGTGACGTACGGAATTCGGATGTGAAAATAGACCGCATTTCGGGGCGTTACAACCGTAATAGGAGTAAGTTAGTGGTTAAGAATAAATACCCATGGCCCAGGATCGATGATTTATTTGATCAGTTGAAAGGGGCAAAGAATTTTTCTAAGATAAATTTGTGTACGGGGTATAGTCGGTTGAAAGTAAGGAAGAAGGAGGAGGTACTTGAGATGACATTCAGAACTCATTATAGTTATAACAAGTTTTTGGTTATGTCGTTTGGGTTGACTAATGTCCTGAAGTTAGATGTTTCCATAAGGGGCATCGAGCAAGTCAGTGGTAAACAGATAGGTTCTCTTGTGAGGTGCTATGGTTGAAGGTACCATTAACGTCACAGAGTGTTCGAATAATATTTGAACGTGGGTGTCGTAATGATCATTGGTGATATTCTAGTCTATTTTAAGACGTCAGAATATCACGTTGAACAATTGGTGATAGTGTATGAAACACTACGGAGGGAGAAGTTGGATACGGAATTCACTAAGTGTGAATTTTAGATTAAAAGATATACAGATTTGTTATTGATAAGTATGTTGGGAATGAGAAGTGAGAAAATAATTTCAAGAGCTAAAAAGGAAAGTAAAGTGAGGCACCTGTATTGTCTTTATCAGATGATACGGGGAATTTTGTAGTGTATCTCGATGTTTCGCATAGATGACGAGATTGCGTGGTCATGTAGCATGGCAAAGTCATTGTGTATGCATCACACCAGTTAAAGGATTATGAGGAGGTTTATCCTACTTATGATCTATATTTGGCAGCTATAGTTTTTGAATTAAAAAAAATAACAATTAATAATCACGTATCATTAATCATTCATCATTAAGAATTAATTAATATTCTAAAATAACAATTAATGATTAATATTAATTATTGTTCACTTGATAATTCCTTCGTCGATTAATATTACTATTAATATTTAACCGAAATTCTTTAATAACAAAATAACAATTAATATAGATTAATTGTTCGCTTAACAATTCTTTCGTTAATTAATTTATTTATTAATAATTCCCATCACCGTGCCACACAAGGCTTTCAACGAGTTCACCACAATTTCCATATATTCTCAATTATTCAATTATTCAATTATTCAATATAATTGAGTTAACTCATCATATAACACAAAAATCATTTTAATTCAAATAAATATTCATTTTCATTAATATATTCATTTAATAAGACGTGAAAATTCTCGGGTATTACAGATTATTTGTAACCGTGGATATAGTTCGTGGTCTTATGACCCTTCAGATTTATTTCATATTTTGATTTCGGTTTTGGTTATCAACGATAGAGAGTACTATTCGGTTTTGATGAGAGCTAGTCATTTAGCAATTATTATTCTCGTGTTGATTCATTACTATATCTAGTGAGCATTTGTTTTGCTCACTCTTGCATAAATATAATTATTGCAGCTAAGGTTGAGAAGGTCGATGAACCTACTACAAACAAAGGAAAATGAAAGATGTACAAGTGATGAATACTTGTAATTTATTGGCTTTTATGTTAATAAACTTTATTTAAATGATGTGATGTAACTATTTTTATTTTCGCACTTGATTTATGTTAAAGGTTAGATAACCTGAGAGACTTTTTGATTTAATGATGTAACCCTTTAATGGGAGGATTTATGGTTTAAATGTTATCATATTTGGGTAGATAGTATGAATGTATGGAAAGTGAACACCAAGTCTTATGGGAATGAAGTACCTAGATTTGGGGGTGTCACTAGCTAACGACATGATGTTCATGTAATAACCCGATATTTTCTATATAATTAAATCAGAAATTTTGCGAATAATTTTTATTTTATTTTAAAGATGAGGATTTGTACAAGATAAGGTGTATATGTATTTATGTGATAAATAAAAATATATTTATTACATGAATATTTACAAATAATTTTATTTTAGAATTTTTGATTATTATAAAGTATATTCTTATAATAATTAATTTTATAGTAGAAATGTTTTTATTAATTATTTTCCATGAAATTATAATTATATATTATTTAAATAATATATAAAATTATTTTTAAATTATTATAATAATTAATCAATTTTATTATATGAATTTATGCTAGATTAATTAAGTTAATTATTTTAACTTAATTAATAATCTTAAATATGGTAGATAAATCGGATATGGAATCCAAACCCTAATTTTGGATTTTTATCGGGAATGAGAATAATAATATAATATTAATTATATTTTGATTTTTCAGTGCTATAAGTATGTATGTTATGTGTGTCAGGTTAATCTGTTGAACAATTTTAGCGTATCATGATAAACCCTAGTATTATTTTAATAAACCCTAATTTGATAGTCAAATAAGATTGTAAGATTTTCAAGTAATTACTTTAGGTTATGAATGTCATGTGTTATTAATTTTAATACTAAGTATGGAAAACCTTAATTAATTAGGAACCCTAATTAATTGAGAACCCTAATTTCTAAATTAGTAAACCTAATTTCTAAATTTGGAAACCCTAATTTGAAACTCAATTATGAGTTTGAGAATGTTATGTAGTTGTGTTATATGAATAATGATATGTATTGTAGAATTTAATTTTTATTAGGAAACCCTAATTATCTTAAACTGATTTCTAAATTTAGAAAAAAACCTAATTATAAATTTATAACCTAATTGATAAATTAGTAACCCTAATTTGCTAATTGTGAACCTAATCGGTAATTTAGCAATCTTAATACTAATTAGTGAACCTTAAACCTAATTTCAGTAAATTTTGTATTATTAGAAACCTAAACTATTTTTGAAAAACCTAATTTGTAATTTAGAAAACTAAATTTCTAATTTAGCCTTAGTGTCAAATTGAAAACTCTAAATTTGCTAATTATAGTGCTAATGATAATTGGTGAATCTATAATCTAATGGTTATGTTATAAGTAATTAGAAAACTAATCTAATTTAGAAAACCCTAATTATAAATTTTAGAAACTAAAATTTTACATTTTTCAAACCCTAATTGCTAAATCTTATAAATGCTATGCACTAAACTCTAAGGGTTAAACCCTAAGGGTCAAACCTAAGGGTTTTTCAAGATTGCAAAATGGCCATCAAATTTCCAAGCAAAATGACCAAAATGCCCCTTTAGCATTATTTGGGATAACTTGTGTATATACCAATAATGGAGTGGGTGACCAACTATGTTGACAATTGTGACTTAGAAACATTGAAATCAGCATCTAGAGATCAGCCATACATGCATCATACACTTGTATATATAGATTGGAAGAGAGAGAAAATCATTTGTTAACTTGTTTTTGCCCAAACACTCAAACATTCTCTCTCAAGCTCAACCCTTTGAAATTTCTTAGTATATCAACTCCCAAACCAAGCCCCACTATCATCTTGAACCAAATCAGAAGCTAGAATCAGGATTGTTCTTAGAAAGGTAAAAAAACCTTAGCTATAATCTGACCATAAATCTGTTGTTAGATGTTAGATTTTTTTGTTAAATATGTTATATATGGTGTATAATGATGATCTGGGTTGCTAGATGTTAGATCCATAACATCTAGAGGCTCGGATTTGAAGATTTGCCAAATCTGGAAAATTTTTCTATGTGTTCTGACAACCAAATGTCAGGCCTTGTAGATCTCTGTCTATGATTAGTTTTTGTGTTTTAAGTGTTTGATCTGGTAGTATGTCGTGCGATCTGTGTTCTGGAATTCATAGAAGGACCAGATCATGCACAGATTGATAGATATTCTTGGTCAAAGGTCGTTGACCGACCATGACTGGATAAAATCTGGGTAACTTAGATCTTGCCCAGAAAGGTCTAACAAGACCTTTGTCGCCTTTGATCTTGCAAGTTGTTGTTGATTTATGTTGGTTATTGTATTCAAGTAGTAGTATGATAGTTATACTACACATTAATGCTTTTAGATCTATTATATTGCAAATAGTGTGGATCTGGAGGATGGTCAAACCAAGCCGAAAGTTCACGGGTTGAGTTTTCTGGGTAACCCAGAAAACTCAAGTCAGTGGCTTCTGACATGGTTTGACCGGACATTTTATGGCGCTTATGTTGTTGTTATAGTGATGTTTTGTAGTGGATCTCTTCATATACATGTTGGCTACACACTGCAAGTTTTATATCACTAAACCATCACCAGAATTTCATGTTGTAGAAGCTCAAAGTAAGGCAGTCGAACTATTCTTCATTTTTAGGCAACCCAGAAATGAAGAACAACTCTGACATGTAATTTGGAGGCTTAGATCTCCTTCGTTCGTTGTTGTTAAATCTTTTTGATTGTTGGAGCTTGTAGTATGGTACTAGTACTACAAGTTATGACTAGAATCATACCTAGAAACCTAGCGATCTAAGATCTACCTTGGTCAAACCCACCCACTCGAAACTGACATGAATGTTTTGGGTTTTGGTGAAGAACATGAAGAACACATATAGCGACGGTTCTGTCGCTATAGGCAGTCTTTAGCGACAGACAATGTAATTTTAATTATTTTAATTTCCAAAAATTATTTAAAAATAGTAATTAAATTCTGAAAATTACAAAAATTATTATTAAAAATTATTTTAAATTATAAAAATTAACTTTTAATAATTGAAAATATTTTTCATAAATATTATTATTTATTTGAATATTATTGATAATTAATTTATTTATTAAATGCAATACATAGATTAATTAAAAATGATTTTATTATATTAAAAATCATTTTAAATGATAATAAGTTATTTAAAAATATTTTAAGTTATAAAATATAACTTTTAATATTTTAAAGAAAATTTCATTAATTATTTAATATTAATGATATTAGATTTATTTAGTAATTATATTAAATAAATTAATTAAAAATGATTTTAATATATTAAAATCATTTTAAATGAAAATAAATAGTTTAAAATATTTTAAGTTATAAAATATAAATTTTAATATTTAAAGGTAAAATTCATTAATTAATTATTATTAATGATATTAAAGTTATTTAATAATTATATTAAATAATTTAGTTTAAGAATGATTTTAATATTATAAAATCATTTTAAATGAAAATAAATTGTATAAAGATATTATAAGTTATAAAATATAACTTCTAATATTTAAAGGATAATTTCATTAATAAATTAATATTAATGATTATTAAATTATTATTAATAATATTAAATTTATTTAATAATTATATTAAATAAATAGTTTAAAATGGTTTTATTAATTTAAAAATCATTTAAAAGGATATAAATGAATTAAAAATATTTTAAGTTATACTTAATGACTTTTAATATTTTGATAAATAAAACATTAATACTTTAATATTAATGATAATTATTAAAAATAATTTTAAATGTTTTATAAATCATTTAAGGGTAATATAAATACTTTTAAAATATTTTAAGTTATTATAAATAACTTTAATATTTGGAAATGGTTTCATTAATAGTTTAATATTAATTAAATATTAATGACAATAGAATTGTTTAATATTTAAATCATTTAATAATGATTTCGATGTTTGAAAATTTATGATAAATTATAATAAATGTTTAAAAATTGCTATAAGTCATTTAAAAATAATATGACTGATACTTACAGATATTGAGTTATAAGATAGAGTCTTAGACTCGATAATTACCCGATAAAGCAGTCGGTACACCGACATATTTCAAAAATTGATCTGGACTTAGATAATTTTATTAGATATGTGTTTATTTGTGATTCAATGGTTGTTGACCATATGTGATAATGTGATTAGGTTATGTGCTGACTGCGAAATGCAGTACTATGTGTTATAGTATATTGTTCTAATCGAACGAATGATCTAATTAATGATAGGTCGTGATATAAAAGATAAAACTAAGTTGTGAACTGTAAGTAGTGCATCACGCAAGTATCTTACCTTTGCATTTCCTTTATGCAATGGACATGAGTAATAATGTTTCAGAATTATATTATTATTGTACTAGATTATTAACTTTATTGTCGTATATATTTTATCTGATCATTGTTTATCAATATGATATTATATTATATAACTTCATATATATATTACATTAGTTAATTTGAAATATGGTTATCAAGTGTCCCCACTTGGATAATCATTATAGTTAAACACATGTTGATATATATATATATATATATATATATATATATATATATATATATATATAGCTATCTAAGCTATATTTGAGAAGCTGACACCTGATTCAAAAATATCGTTGAATATGATAAAAACCTTTTGTATCAATCAAATTGTTTTGGTTCGGATTTCTGACTAAGTATGAACATCCCGATCAAGGGAAAACTTTTATGCTCCCAAGGCGGACAGAGTGAATGATAATATCGTTCTTGTAATGTAGTATTGATCAATACAGAGCATATTGGGCAGATCACCCTCGTGCTTGTAAGTTATGACGGTTTGCAGATGAAGTTCTGCTAAACCTTAGCGAAAACTAAAAACAATGTTCATAGCCTGTCAACTAATACCCATTTGTAGTCAGTACATAGTTTCAAAATTTTGAGATAGAGTTGTTATGTTATTATTATCGGTTTAGTTTACTTCACAACTATTGAATCGTTGTAGAAGTGATGTACAAAGAAAACATTTATTCTTTCAGCTAATTATATTTATAATTGTTATTACTTGTTGGGCACTCAAATGCTCATCCTTGCTTAATTTAAATATTTTTAGCTAAGCGTGATCAACCTGATGGTTCAAACAAGAACAAGTGAAAAGGAAAGCAAACAGAATATGTTTAATGATATCTTATGTAATAGTTAGACTGTATTAATGCAATGATATATATTATTTATCATGTAAAGAATTATAGTAAAGGTTGCGTACTTGGGATTAGACTCTGATATATGTAAATTAAGTTTGTTATATATATTATTGTTATTATTATTAGTATTATTCCGCTCATAGAAATGGTATCGTGAAGCACCGAGTTCGGGTTTCAAGTACCTGAATTTGGGGGCGTCACAGTTCACACTTGACCCCAAGTCACATAAACACTTTTTGAACGCCATGTTCCCAATTGTGCACGGAATGGTGAAACTTCCCGGATCTTTCAACTTTGTCAATAACTTTCTCTATAAAAATGCGCTGCACTCCTCTGTTAATGCCACAGTTTCAAAATCTTCCAACTTCTTTTTCCTAGATAGAATACACTTCATAAATTTGGCATAACTAGGCATCTGCTCTAAGGCAGAATACCTTTCATAAATTCTAAAAATTTAGCCAATCACTTGTCTAATTTCTGTTTTTGGACTCTTTGCTGAAATGGCGGAGGAGGATAAACAATTGGCTCGTCATCTGACTTTGCCTGTGCAATTCGCTTTTCCTCCCCTTGTTTTTCTTCAACCACTTTATTTTCATCAACTTTGTCATCCTTTTTAACTGAATTTTCTGTAATTTTCCCATCTAACTATTTTTTGCTTCTCAAAGTGATTGCCTGACATTGCTTGTAATTTCCCTTCGAATTCTTTTCTTTATCACTTGGTAGAGTCCTTTGCGGTCTATTATTCAATGCTAAGGCAAGTTGTCCCATCTGATTTTCTATGTTCTTGATGGCTACTGCTTGTGATTTCATAACCGCCTCGTTGCTCGTTATATATTTCGACAACAAATCTTCTAAATCTGTTTTTCTATCTTGATGCCGAGCTGTTTGTTGATTATGATTTTGGAACCTCGGAGGATAAGAAGGTCGTGGAGCCTGCTAATTTTGATTGTTGCTCCATGAAAAATTAGGATGGTTCATATTCCCTGGGTTGTAGGCATTTTGATACTAATTCTGTAAAATCTTATTGTAGATGCCCACAAACCGAGGCGATCTTTGGGTTGATGACACCTTTGCTCCATAGGATGTTCTCAAGCACATAACTCATGCAAAACATATGCCACTTCTTGTGGTTTGCTTTTTGTCGAGTATCCATTTTCTTTGATAAGGCAACAATCTGTGCTGCCAACGCGGTTACCCCGTCTACCTCTAGAACTCCAGCTACCTTAAGTTGTATCATCCTCGATGTAGGCCACTGGTAGTTATTAGCTGCCATAGTTTCAACTAACTCATACGCCTCCTCGTAGCTCTTGGCCATAAACGCTCCACCCGAAGTTGCATCTATACTTGTCCTTAGATTGCCATTCAACCCGTTGTAAAACGTATTCATTTGCAACCATTTGGGTAATTCATGTTGTGGATACTTTCTGAGCAATTCCTTGTACCTCTCTCATGCCTCTTACAATGATTCCCCATGCTGCTGTTCAAATATGGTAATCTTGTTTCTCATTTTTGCAGTCTTTGCTGGTGGGAAAAATTTGGCTAGAAATTTTTGAGCGAGGTCTTCCCATGTAGTTATTGATCCCAACGGTAGATAGTGTAACCAACTCTTCGCCTTATCCCGCAAAGTGAATGGGAACAAACGAAGTCTGACTGCTTCATCCGACACCCCATTGTATCTGAAGGTATCACATATCTCCAAAAAGCTAACCAAATGTTCATTCGGATCATCATTTGCAAGTCCCCCAAACTGAACTAAGTTTTGGATCATCTGAATAGTCCCAGGCTTAATCTCAAAAGTGTTTGCAGCAATAGCTGGCCTGGTGATACTCGACTGAAGCTCAATCACCTTAGGTGTAGCGAAATCTCTCAACGCTTTCTGGTATTCGGCAGCCATTATTTCTTCTTTTTCAGAATTCTCAAAGTCTTCCCTTGTGTCCTTAATCTACTTACTCAACCTTTGAAACCTTTTCTCAATATCGTCCTCAAAAGGAAGCAAGTCTGGGTTTTTAGACCGAGTTTGCATAAACTTACTTCAAGAACTTGAAACAAGAAAGAACAAGATAAAAGAAAAATGTTTAAGTAAAACTGGACTAATTAAACTGATATTGCAAAATATTAAAATGTGACGCCCCAAAATTAGGTATACGTCACCCATCTTGGGTCGCCACTTACATGGTACATAAATTCAAATACAACTTACTAATATAGCTGTAGGTGTACAATCTGACATAAAGCGTGAGTTTGAATACAAATTTTGTCTACTAGATATTATACAAACTCAAAAGGAGTCCTCATTACAACTATTATCACCTTTATTTCACAGAATAGTGAGGACTACTAATGCTATCCTACGGACCATTACTTCGTTCCCAGGCTCGTCCCGGCTATGTTCTCATTTCACGAAGAGAAAACGGTGAAAGAAAGGTGAGCTCAACTAGCCCGAGAAGAAATATTATGACTAAGATAATGCGAGAATAAATTATCATTAGCCTTCAACGATGTTAAAGCGATAAAATACAATAGACAACCGGTTTAAGCTGCGGAATGAATAAGCAATCCATTAAAAGAGTCAAGTAGAGAATAAAGTCTACTATCTTTTAGGTTTTAAAGGTTTTCATCAATTTTTATCATTTGAGACTCGACAATAAATAAACCACCACATCTAATCATCCACGTACCACGGTCGAGGATTTTCATCAAATTATCAATGGTCATGACTATCTTAGAATCACCTCTGGTCATAATCATACCAAAAACTATCCATCATTGCATTACGGGCCCTTCGAGGACTTTTGTCACATCATTTATATCAAGTGATGATTATCTTAGAATGATCCACGGTCATAATCATACTAAGTTCATCTATCTTGCGTAAGCGAAGATAACATAATATAACATGAGGATGATGACAATGACATAGTAATTCAATAAAACAAGTTCAAGAATTATTTAATCCATGAATTATTAACGTCCAAGTTATCGACATGATCTTTGTTTAAGTAGAGTAAAATTCAAGAATGATCGGAAGAATATTTCCATGAAAGATCTTTGGATGAAGCGAAAATATCAAGGATATTCTACTAATTTCATGGAGTATAGAAGTCAAAGTTTTAACCAATTTGGGTATAATAAAGAATGGAATAACAAAAGAAATCACCATGCATGCGGTGCCGCATGAGGCGAGTTATTCAAGCAGAATAATAATAACGGAACCGGTCGGTGAAATTGAAATTCACGCAAGCGGGATGTTCCAATGAGAATAATAAAGATGGAACCGGATCCGGTGTAAAACACGCGAGATAGGATATTCAGCGAGAATGATAAAAAGCGGAACCGGTCCGGTGTAAAACACATGAGATAGGATGTTCAGCGAGAATAATAAAAAGCGGAACCGGTTGGGTGTAAAACACACACGAGACGAGGATGTTCCAACGAGAATAATAGAAGAATGTCACCAAGTATAGGGAATTAAGCAGCGTATCTGAGTTATTCAATGAGAATAATAAGCAATGGAATAACATAAGGATTTCACCAAGTATAGGGTATCTGGCGTATCGAGGTTATGTATAGGGTATACCACTTTTACGAGTTATTCAACAGAAGAATAATAATGAATGGAATAATGAAGTTCTCTTCAAGAAGAAAGAATAACACCCCTTACAGGTACAACAAATAATACCCCTTAAGTAAAAAAGGCTGAATATAGAAGTAGTGAAGTAGCGAATACTCTTCTTCTTTCTATAATTTTCTCTCTATAGCTTCTCTCTATATAATTTCTCTCTCAGAGTTTCAATGAATTAAGTAAGAAAATAATGAAGGAATGAGCTTCTATTTATAGGAAAATAGAATGCATAGTAACTAATCCATGAGCGGTCAGATTGATTTACTTTAATCTGACGGCGGTCCATATTTAAAAAAAATCTTTTAAATAAAATATAATATATTCTATTTATATAAAACATTTTTTGCAAACTATGCAAACACTATGCAAAACTATGCAAAACACTATGCAACACTATGCATAATAAAATATAATATATTCTATTTATAGAATAACTTTAATAAAGTATTCTATTTTATATAAAAGATGTTTACATTTTATTACGTTAATAATCTGAATAAAACAAAAGCGTCATTATCATTATAATAATTCATATTATTAATCGATAATAATGGAATCAAATGAGTGACTTCTCACATAAGCATCGATAATCAATCAGGTGTCTTTCTTATGCGACCACACGTATTCTTGTACTTTTACTACTAGAAAGTAGTTCAACGGTAACCACGGTAAAACTTCGTAGTTATTTCAATAAAATATTTTTGTCGTTTTCTCGATCCGACAACAATAATTACATTAATAGGGTCCACCAATGATTGAGTAGTTATGCGAATATTCCCTGCTAAACAAGAATATTCCCCTACCAATCGAATATAATATAACCACTTGCATACTTTGCAAAATTTATAAATACTACCCACAACTATAATATTATCTCAAATTCACACTATAATATTAAAAATTATTTGACTAAATTTAAATCTTTATTGATAAAATCACGGGGTCTCTGATCTCCCTCCTTATGGAATTTCAGCCCTCGAAATTAGGGTGCATATACGGTATGATAAAGAGGTGAGGATACCTTGAATACCTTTATCGTTGAAAACATTAAATTCATCTTTGCAATCCTACCAAAGATATTCATTAACAATTCATCTTTTGCACTACTGAGCCGAAGATATTTATTAACAATTCATCTTTGCACTACGGGCCAAAGATATATAAGCTGTAAAACCAATAATCTTTGAGACTCGACAATAGTATCACAACCATGAATTATCCATACACTTCTTGGCTAAGGATATTCGTGTTTTCAATTCTGATCATGATTATACCGAATAATCCGTGGTCGTAATCATACCAAGTCTATCAATGCACTACGACCGAAGATGACTTTTACCACATCCATGAATTAATATTTCATTCTTTGAGACTCGGCTCGATAATTAATCCATATCATCGAATCATCCCCGCACTACTGGGCCGAGGATATTCATTAGTATCACGACCACGAATTATCCATGCACTACGACCAAAGATAATCGTGTATTCATTAGTATTATCACGACCACAAATTATCCATGCACTACGACCAAAGATAATCGTGTATTCATTAGTATCACGACCACAAATTATCCATGCACTACTACCAAAGATAATCGTGTATTCATTAGTATCACGACCACAAATTATCCATGCACTACTACCAAAGATAATCGTGTATTCATTAGTATCACGACCACAAATTATCCATGCACTACTACCAAAGATAATCGTGTATTCATTAGTATCCGACCACAAATTATCCATGCACTACTGCCGAAGATAATTGTGTATTCATTAGTATCCGACCACAAATTATCCATGCACTACGGACAAAGATAATTGTGTATTCATTAGTATCACGACCACAAATTATCCATGCACTACGGCCAAAGATAATTGTGTATTCATTAGTATCACGACCACAAATTATCCATGCACTACGGCCAAAGATAATTGTGTATTCATTAGTATCACGACCACAAATTATCCATGCACTACTGCCAAAGATAATTGTGTATTCATTAGTATCACGACCACAAATTATCCATGCACTACGGACCAAAGATAATTGTGTATTCATTAGTATCACGACCACAAATTATCCATGCACTACTGACCAAAGATAATTGTGTTTTCAATTACGGTTATGATTATCTTAGAACAATCACTGGTCATAATCATACCAAGTCCATCTATGCACTACTGAATACGAGATGACTTTCAACATAATATAAGCATGAGGATAATAATATAAAGAATCAATCAAATGAGATAAAGGATAAATATTAAACATTTATAATATAATTTATCCGAGATTCAAGAATATCCCCATGTTATCAATCACTTAATAATCTCATAATCTAATATCATTAATATTATAACAATATTTTAATCACTTCTTAAATTTATAAACAATTTATCTTAATTGTTTACGCTTTACCATATAATGCATTTAATCATTCAAAAATGCCATACTCATAAGATATCATCACCAATTATCAAATCTCTCAAAAAATATGCATATACTCTATATAGGATTCTTTAGCCATAAAATCCTATTTTCAACTTTGTTACTTCACATAACATATTTAACTCATATGTTCGTAACTAAACTATTTTCATGAAAAATACCAAATCAGTCCCAAAAATATTTCTTTTCTGGGATTTAGCATAATATAGTCCCATAATGAAAATATATTTTTTCTCGAATTTTTAAAATTCATTTACTATTTTTCAAAATCAATTTCTAATTAATTCCTTAAGAAATTAGCTACCTCAAGGTTAACTCCAAAAATTCCCAAATCTTGACAGGACCTTACACATGTTAACGTGAGCTTCCAGTTTAAATTTCATGGTCATCGGAGTTATAGAACTCCGGTTATAGCGTTTTAAATCGGAAAAACCTAAATATTGAAATAGTCATAACTTGCTCATTTTAAGTCGAGAATGAGCTCATTTTTGGACAGGAGATACTTTATACCATATACTTTCATGTCCCAAAAGGCCAGAATTTTTCTCATAATTTAAGTGGCCGAAACAGCCCCTTAAAGTTTCTGGGCAGTAGCATTTTTGAAATTTACAGCTTTGGCCTCCTTTGCTAAAATCAGTCCACACAAAAATCTACAAAACCTTTTCTAGTAATTCCACTTGGATTAGTTAGGTAACTCATAGATCTAACTCTAAGATTTGACCACATTCAAAAATTCAAAATATAATAGGAGATATGGTCAATTGAATTTCATGTTACGTTTTTCACTAAAATCTGATTTTCAACTCTTTGTGATTTCTAAGAAACTTTCATGTTTTCATATACTAACCAACATAACTCATCATAAAACTTACTAATACTTCATATACCCATGATTTTTATTAGTTCTATACTTTTATTATGACTTTCATCATAATCCACGTAAAGCAGATCCTTTTAGTTGAAGAAATATTTGAGGGTTTAAGAAATGGGTTTTTATCTTTGGGGTCAATACAAAATTCGATTTCACGTTCTAGGGTAGGCTAGGAAGTCTTCAAGAATCGCCAAGAAATTTATTAATGATAGAAATATCATCAAAAGCTATTACTCTCGTCCAAGACTTGGATAGATACGTCACATTAATACCAACTGTGACTTCTATCCCTTAACACAGATAGCACCTCACAATGATACCTATCAACTTGCCATCTTGGTCATGGCGTCGCCTCTGAGAAAGTGCGGCCGGTGCATTCCACACAAGAGAAGTCAACAACGAAAGGATCGGGCTCTTTACTTATGGCTTGATATACTTGATGATTAACTTTAGGATTTGGTTACTTTGAATTAAGTATAACAGGTTGGTTAGGAATATGAAAGCTAACAACCTTACAAAAAGAATAATGAGTAGTTAATCAATCGTTTTCAAAAATTACCTCAAAGGAAAGTATTTTCAAAGAGATAAGATAGGCGAAGTAGCGTGAAAGTGTTTATTTGAAACAACAAGATTAATAAGCGAGTGGAGGGTGAAGGTTTCTCCCAACGAAGTTTGATAGATAAATCAAAGTCTAATTTCTCTCGAGTCAAATTTAAGCGTTGAGCATAAGCAAGAGAGATAAAAGAATGGGTAGAACCGGTATCTAATAAGGTATAGACTTCGCAAGAATTTATAATTAACTAACGAGTGCTAACCGTTCGGGTTACCCACTTTTTGAGAAGTCATGAAAAACGCTCTTCTGAAACCACCGACTTTGTTTTGTCTGTATCCGCCTTTGGTGCCACTATCCCAACTGGACTTGACTTCACTATACGATAAAATCGAGCTAAATGAGCTTCTCTTCTTGAAATTTCCACTTCTATTATCTTTGCCATGATTACCATCAAGTGGTTACCATTCTTAGCATGATAATTTCCCCACGATGGTTATCATTGTTACGATAGCCGTTGCCACCGATATGATTATTATCGTGTTGTTGGTCGTTACCTTTTGTTTGAAATTTGAATCAACACTCTCATGTGCTTCATTGCTTAACTCGGCATTTTCGGATGCCATTCTCAAACCTTTGTCACAAAATAATGGTTAATTGACATGTAACAAATTATCCTATATTACGTGAGACCAATTAAATACCAAATAAATTTAGGTAGGTCATACTAGCGAAGGAATTCCCGATCTCTCCCTCCTAGTACTATTCTCACCTCTTGGCGGGGATCATATCCCTAAGCTCGATACCTGTTGTGGCGTCCCCAAAATTAGGTATCGTCACCCATCTTGGGTCGCCACTTACATGGTACATAAATTCAAATACAACTTACTAATATAGCTTTAGGTGTGCAATCGACATAAAGCGTGAGTTTGAATACAAATTTTGTCTACTAGATATTATACAAACTCAAAAGGAGTCCTCATTACAACTATTATCACACTATTTCACGAATAGTGAGGACTACTAATGCTATCCTCGGACCATTACTCCGTTCCCCGACTCGTCCCGGCTATGTTCTCATTTCACGAAGAGAACGGTGAAAGAAAGGGTGAGCTCAACTAGCCGAGAAGAAATATTATGACTAAGATAATGCGAATAAATTATCATTAGCCTTCAATGATGTTAAAGCGATAAAATACAATAGACAACCGGTTTAAGCTGCGGTGAATAAGCAACCCATTAAAAGAGTCAAGTAGAGAAAAAAAGTCAACTATCTTTTAGGTTTTAAAAGGTTTTCATCAATTTTTTATCATTTGAGACTCGACAATAAATAAACCACCACATCTAATCATCACTGTACCACATGGTCAAGGATTTTCATCAAATTATCAATGGTCATGACTATCCGAATCACCTACGGTCATAATCATACCAAAAACTATCCATCAACGCATTACAGTGCCCTTTGAGGACTTTTGTCACATCATTTATATCAAGTCGTGATTATCTTAGAATGATCCACGGTCATAATCATACTAAGTTCATCTATGCACGTAAGCCAAAGATAACATAATATAACATGAGGATGATGACAATGACATAGTAATTCAATAAAACAAGTTCAAGAATTATTTAATCCATGAATATTAACGTCCAATTATCGACATGATCTTTGTTTCGTGAGAGTAAAATTCAAGAATGATCGGAAGAATATTTCCATGAAAGATCTTTGGATGAAGCGAAAATATCGAGGATATTCTACTAATTTCATGGAGTATAGAAGTCAAAGTTTTAACCATTGGGTATAATAAAGAATGGAATAACAAAAGAAATCACCGTGCATGCGGTGCCCAGCATGAGCGAGTTATTCAGCAGAATAATAATAACGGAACCGGTCGGTGAAATTCACTGCAAGCGGGATGTTTCAATGAGAATAATAAAGATGGAACCGGATCCGGTGTAAAACACACAGATAGGATATTCAACGAGAATGATAAAAAGCGGAACCGGTCCGGGTGTAAAACACATGACGAGGATGTTCCAATGAGAATAATAAAAAAGCGGAACCGGTCCGGTGTAAAACACATGCATGAGGATGTTCCAGCGAGAATAATAGAAGAATGTCACCAAGTATAGGGTAAAGCGGCGTATCTGAGTTATTCCAATGTAATAATAAGCAATGGAATAACATAAGGATTTCACCAAGTATAGGGGTCTGCAGCGTATCTGAGTTATGTATAGGGTATGCCACTTTTACGAGGTTATTCAGCGAGAATAATAATGAATGGAATAATGAAGTTCTCTTGATAAGAAAGAATAACACCCCTTACGGGTACAACAAATAATACCCCTTACTAGTAAAAAGGCTGAATATAGAAGTAGTGAAGTAGCGAGAATACTCTTCTTCTTTCTATATATTTTCTCTCTATAGCTTCTCTCTATAATTTCTCTCTCTAGAGTTTGATGAATTCGTAAGAAAATAATGAAGGAATGAGCTTTATTTATAGGAAAATGGAATGCATAGTAACTAATCCATGAGCGGTCCAGTTGATTTACTTTAATCGACGGTCCATATTTAAAGAAAAAATCTTTTAAATAAAATATAATATATTTTATTTATATAAAAACATTTTACTATGCAAACACTATGCAAACTATATATGCAAAATACTATGCAACACTATGCATAATAAAATATAATATATTCTATTTATAGAATAACTTTAATAAAGTATTCTATTTTATATAAAAGATGTTTACGTTTTATTACGTTAATAATACGAATAAAACAAAAGCGTCATTATCATTATAATAATTCATATTATTAATCGATAATAATGGAATCAAGCGAGTGACTTCTCACATAAGCATCAATAATCATCAATCTGGTGTGCTCTTATGCAACCACACGTATTCTTGTACATTTTTACTACTAGAGAGTAGTTCAACGGTAACCACGGTAAAACTTCCATAGTTATTTGATAAAATATTTTTGTCGTTTTCTCAATCAAACAATAATTACATTGTGGGGTCCACTGATGATTGGTAGTTATGCGAATATTCCTGCTAA